>CM071871.1:30906941-30926940 GCA_036759665.1 Gynandropsis gynandra | reverse complement strand
AGAGTGCCCACGTGTCGCAATGGTCGCAACGGTCGCAAGAGTCGCAGAGGTAAAGTGGTCGCAGGGGAAAGGGGTCGCAAAGGGTTAAAAGGGTCGCAAAGGGTACGAGGGTCGCAGGGGTACGAGGGTCGCAGGGGGTACAATGGTCGCAGGGGTACGAGGGTCGCAAAGGGGTCAAATATAATAATCTTTATTAATATATGCATATTTATAATATAAATATAATTGCAAATATATTGTGTATATTAAATATAATTATTTTATTTTTTTATACCATTTATTCCGTCTAGATTTTGTTTAGTTTATATGTGTTGGGTTATCGTGCGATTAACATCTAATACTTTTTGGAATATTTGACTCGATTCAATTCTAATAAAAAATGAGTATTCGAATAATTCAATTCGATAATAAAAATATAAAATGTGTGAATTCAAGTATTGAATATTATTTCGAAGGTGATATGACCCGAGACCCCAAACCCCTGAAGAACTCGGTTTATAAACTTTAAAACGTGTCAAGACGCCACAATCCCATGTGGTTATGTGATTGATAAGTCAAGTTGAATCCTAAGACTTCAAATCAAGAGTTGAAGGCAAAAACTTGCAAAAATTTTTTTATCAATCATAAAAAATGTAAATATATTAACCAAAAATTATACGTTAATATTAAAAAAAATATGTTACATTTATAATAACCAAAATTTTAAAATATGCTACTATTAAATAAAATGTTACATTTATAATAACCAAAATTTAAAAATATGTTAATATTAAAGAAAATATGTTACGTTTATAATACTTAAAATTTTGAAAATACGTTGAATGTAAAATTTGTTTTTAAGAGGGAAAATTGAGGGCAATAGGCTAAAGGTTATATTGTTCGGGAAGAAATAGGCTAGAGGTTATATAGTTCGAGGGAAAATAAGCTAGAAGTCATATAGTTCGGGGGGAATAGGCTAGAGGTTATATAGTTCGCGGGGAATAGGCTAGAATTCATATAGTTCGGGGAATATGCTAGAAGTCATATAGTTTGAGGGGAAATAGGCTGTTTTAAAAAAAATAACAGAAAAATTAACGTATATTTAATGGAAGGGGAAATAGGATGAATTTTTAAAGTTTAGGGGTAATAGGATTAATAATGATAGTTCAGGGAGAAATATGATGAGAGAGAAAGTTCAAGGGAAATATGATTAAAGTGCGATAGTTTAGGGGGAATAGGTTTTTTTCTAAAAAATTCTCTTCTTTTACCTTTTGCTTTCTCCTCTTACATATTGTTCAATTTTATGCAACACGTTATCAACACGAGGGTTTGTCTTCAATCTTTGAGAATTTTTTTTTTCTCTAATGATTATAATTATATTCTTTTTTGTTATTATATTTATTTATTCTATAATAGTAAGATCACTATAACCAAGTATGCTCTACATTTGCCATTTATATGGATATTGTATATCAGAAAAGTTATAGTTTGATATGATATTTCACATTGTTTTATTCATATTTTTTCTTTTATTCATATAGTTCATCATGTCAAATTTGAGTTTGAGGCTCTTGACATTACCGACAAAAATTATTTATCGCGGGTGTTGGATGCGAAGATCCACTTGGATGCAAAAAGTCTCAAAGAGACCATTGGTATTTCGAATCAATCATTAAATCAAGATAAGGCGAAAGCCATTATCTTTCTCCATCATCATCTTCATGACGGATTGAAAATCAAATACCTCACGGTCAAAGATCCTGCATATCTTTGGAAATCACTGGAAGAGAGGTATGCTCATAAAAACTGTGATCCTTCGAAAAGCTCGTTATAATTAGATGCATCTACGTTTCCAAGATTTCAAAACTATGAGCGAGTATAACTCGCCATATTTCGAATAAGTTAACAAATGAAACTTTATGGTGAAACCATCACTAATGGAAAAAAACGTTATCCACGTTTCATGCATCTAATGTGCTCTTGCAGCAACAATATCGTGAAATAGGTGGTTTACAAAATATGGGGATTTAATCTTTTGTCTCCTTGTCGCTGAAAAAAATAACAAATTATTGATGAAAAATCATGAATATTGTCCCACTAATTCTGCTCCATTCTCTGAAACGACTGTCGTAGCATTTAACAGTTATCCTGGTTGTGGCCACGACCGTGGACGTGAACAAGGAAAAGGTACAAGTTATTCCCACACTGGACCAATCAATTACAATGATAAAAAAATTCGAGAGAATAGTGATAGATGCAAGAATAAGAGAGAAGTATTTGCCATCGATGTGGGATGCATGGACATTGGACGCATACTTGTCATACCCCTAAGCATTTTGTAAACCTCTACCAAGAGTCATTGAAGAATGGATGAAATGATGTTGAAGTTAATTTCGTTGTCAATGACTCTAACGTTTATGGAAAAGGCATAGATGATCTGATGTCCCTTGACATTGCCGATTTTCTTATCCATCCTAAAGATGGAAATGATCAAAAGTGATCAAGAAGTTTATCATTTTCTATTTCAATATTATAAGTTATGTGTTTTTATGTTTTTTTAAGTTATGTTGAACTTTTAGTCCTCTTTATTTTAATAAAATTTATGCAATAATATATGTTTCTTTAATCTAATGCCTATTTATTCGTGTTTTTTCATTTATATAGATTATGAATATGAATTAAATGAAGATCCAAGATAAAGATTATGTCTCGCGGACAGTGCTACTACACACCATTTTTAAAGAAAAGAAATATTTTCAAATTTAAGAAATGATCAAGCACATGGCAATACCATATAGGGATGTGCAAAAATTTTTGAAGGCTCAAGAAGAGCAATTTTTATGATGCCAAAAGGCACAAAAGTTATCATTGATAATGCCTTATATTCACCAAAGTCTTCAAGAAATTTGTTAAGTTTCAAGGATATTCGTATGAATGGATATTGCATTGAAACTATGATTGAAAAAGGCATTAAATACCTATGTATTACTTCAACTATGATGAGTAAGAGATGTGTGTTAGAAAAGTTACCCACTTTCTCTTCTGGTTTATATTACACATCTATTGAGATGATTGAAACATATAATACAGTAAACCCAAAGTTTACAAATAATTTCAAAGTTTGGCATGACCGGTTAGGTCATCCTGGTTCCACGATGATACAAAAAATTATTGAGAATTCATGTGGTCATTCATTGAAAAACCAGAAGATTTGCAATCCCATGAATTTTTTTGTGTTGTTTGCTCAAACAGAAATCTAATAACAAGGCCTTTATCAACAAAAATAAGAAATAAATCATTATCATTTCTAGAAAGAATTCAAGGTGATATATGTGGCCCAATTCATCCACTGTGTGGATCATTTCGATATTTCATGGTATTAATTGATGCATTAATGAGATGGTTGATGGTGAAAAACCAGAGGTTTTATTTCCTAGACCACTCTACCGCAAGTATACGGTACGTATAGTACCAGGATCGAATTCTGGGGCCTAGTGCGAATGTTAGAACTAAGAATTCACGAGAAGAATATCGATCAATGGGTGGTTATCAATCTGGAAAATAAAGATAATAAAGAATGACGAGATTGGACTCAACAAGATAGAGTACCACGGTTTTCGGGAATGTCTGGACATGCAATGGATGATTCTACGAAAACATGAAATCGGATTATATCAATCGATGAGGAACTAAAATCTAAATCCACTACCTAGGGAATCAACATTACTCATCTCCCCATGTAGCAATGAAACATCTAGATGCATGAAGAACAAATAGGGAATTCTACCTCTACTGTCGGAAATGACTCTCTCGATGCCTAAATCCTCTACCTAGGGAATCAACATCACTCATCTCCTGATGCAGCACAAAACGTCTAGATGTATGAAGAACAATAGGGAATTTGACCTCTATTGTCGGAAACAATGGGAACTCGACCTCTATTAATGGAAATGACTCTCTCGATGCCTAAATCCTCTATCTAGGAGATAAACATACTCACCTCTCGATGCAGTAAATCTATAATCTAAACGCATGAAGAACAATGGGAATTCTACCTCAATTTACCATTCCTAAATAAATTAACCGATCGAAAATATACTCAATAAGTCGGTAAAGTCCAAGAATCGTAATCAAAACTAAAACCATGAATGATGAAAATACTATGACGAATTAGGTGTTATCAATGGTCATACGGTGTGCTTATTATCATCTCGTAATTTTGCTTTTGCGAGATTACTTGCATAAATAGTATGATTTCGGGCATATTTTCTTGATCATCCGATTAAAACAATTCGTCTTGGTAATGCTGGTGAATTCATGTCACAGTCTTTTGTGACTTATTGTATGTCGATTGGTATAAGAGTAGAACATCATTTAGCTTATGTTCATACTCAAAATATCATTAATCTAATTCATTCGAAGGTTAATTCCGAGACTCAAATCTGACTCTCTCGATGCCTAGAAAAATCTCTAATCTCATTCAAACAACTTTAATCTTATTAGAACGAATCTAGCCTCATTCAAAGATGTGATCAGCAAATTATGAACGCATTACCCACAACTATAACCTATCAAACCATACTATTGAATAAAACCGAAATCAAGCATTAATAATTAAACGATCCATTACATAGCATCTCTAACCCATGGCAAAGAGATCTACTCAGAAATCATAGGGAAACAAACATAAACATAGTAAGTATTCATCCTCCCTATCCTCCAAGCAAGGCTTCGAACGAATCCTTCGGATGACCAAAGTCTCCTTCTTCAACCGTGCTCCCTCTCTTCTCTTCTGGTCTTGTTTATCATCCTTTGCTTCTCTCTTCTGGTTTGGTTTTTAAATTCACACTCGTTCAAATGGTGTCTATGTGATTCGCTTGGTTGTTGCCATGCAAATCCCGTCCATTAACACCCATCAGCCCGACCGTGCAGTAGCTTTCTTGAGGTACCCGACCGAGCATGGTGCAAGCCCGGGCTGTGCAATACTTACGGGGATCATTCTGTCTTTCAATCCTGATCGTGCTTCAGCTTGTGTTCGGTTGTGCGTGTGGCTTCATCCTCCAGCCCGGTCGTGCAGGTGTTGATGCCCGATCGTGCACAAGTTGCCTCTTCAGCCCGATCGTGCATTAAGTGTAGCCCGACCGTGCTGCTTGGTTGATTCCTCCTTGGTCGTGCATTAAGTGTAGCCCGATCGTGCATGTGGCTTTCTTGTGCTCGATCGTGCTTGTGAGGACGCTCGGCCATGCTTGTTTCACACCTTGGTCACTTTGATCATGTTTTCGGGTACATTTGCCTTATTTACTCGTGTTTGCTTCACGTGTCTTCGTTTCCTACACAATACACAAAATAATAGAAGAAGTCCTCAAATATACTCAATAAGTCGGTAAAGTCCAAGAATCGTAATCAAAACTAAAACCATGAATGATGAAAATACTATGACGAATTAGGTGTTATCAATGGTCATACGGTGTGCTTATTATCATCTCGTAATTTTGCTTTTGCGAGATTACTTGCATAAATAGTATGATTTCGGGCATATTTTCTTGATCATCCGATTAAAACAATTCGTCTTGGTAATGCTGGTGAATTCATGTCACAGTATTTTGTGACTTATTGTATGTCGATTGGTATAAGAGTAGAACATCATTTAGCTTATGTTCATACTCAAAATGTTCTAGCATAATCGTTTATTAAACAAATTCAATGGATTGCAAGACCAATACTTATGAAATTCAATCCTTCTATTTGGGCTTGGGGTCATGGTTTTTTGCATGCAACACAACTTATTCGCATTCGGCCAACTAGTTATCATGATAATTCCCCTTTACACTTAGTTTATGGTGAGGAACCAAATATTTCTTATTTGAGAATTTTTGGATGTACGATATATGTCCCAATTAATCATCCACAATGAAAAAAATGATACCTCAAAAGAGATTGAAATATATATTAGGTACGAATCTCTGTCTATAATCAAATATTTTGAACCAATGACAAGAGATGTTTTCACTGCAAGATTTGCATATTGTCATTTTGATGAGTCATTATTCCCAACATTCGGGGAAAGTAACAAACATTTGGAGAAAGAGATATCATAGAATGTACCATCACTGAAAATTTTAGATCCTCGAATAAAAGAAAGTGATTTAGAAGTTCAAAGGATAATTCATTTGCAAGGTATTGCGGATCAATTGCCAGATGCATTCACTAACCAAGAAAGAGTTACAAAATCTCACATTTTAGTTGTGAATGCTCCAATTAGAATAAATGTCCCCGAAGGACAACCTATAATTGCTAGTGAGTCTAAGGCACACCTGAAGCATGGTAGACCACTTGGTTCCAAAGATAAACTTCCTCAAAAAAGAAAATGAGCAAATAATCATGATAGTCGAAACAATGACATATCTTTAGAAGAGATTGTTGATGTAGTTAATGATGAAAGTAATTAGGTACCTGAATCTGATGAAAATGAAGAGACCTCAATTAACTATATCAATAAAGGAAGAAGATGGAACTAAGTCCAAGAATCGTAATCAAAACTAAAACCATGAATGATGAAAATACTATGACGAATTAGGTGTTATCAATGGTCATACGGTGTGCTTATTATCATCTCGTAATTTTGCTTTTGCGAGATTACTTGCATAAATAGTACGATTTCGGGCATATTTTCTTGATCATCCGATTAAAACAATTCGTCTTGGTAATGCTGGTGAATTCATGTCACAGTATTTTGTGACTTATTGTATGTCGATTGGTATAAGAGTAGAACATCATTTAGCTTATGTTCATACTCAAAATGTTCTAGCATAATCGTTTATTAAACAAATTCAATGGATTGCAAGACCAATACTTATGAAATTCAATCCTTCTATTTGGGCTTGGGGTCATGGTTTTTTGCATGCAACACAACTTATTCGCATTCGGCCAACTAGTTATCATGATAATTCCCCTTTACACTTAGTTTATGGTGAGGAACCAAATATTTCTTATTTGAGAATTTTTGGATGTACGATATATGTCCTAATTAATCATCCACAATGAAAAAAATGATACCTCAAAAGAGATTGAAATATATATTAGGTACGAATCTCTGTCTATAATCAAATATTTTGAACCAATGACAAGAGATGTTTTCACTGCAAGATTTGCGTATTGTCATTTTGATGAGTCATTATTCCCAACATTCGGGGAAAGTAACAAACATTTGGAGAAAGAGATATCATAGAATGTACCATCACTGAAAATTTTAGATCCTCGAATAAAAGAAAGTGATTTAGAAGTTCAAAGGATAATTCATTTGCAAGGTATTGCGGATCAATTGCCAGATGCATTCACTAACCTAGAAAGAGTTACAAAATCTCACATTTTAGTTGTGAATGCTCCAATTAGAATAAATGTCCCCGAAGGACAACCTATAATTGCTACTGAGTCTAAGGCACACCTGAAGCATGGTAGACCACTTGGTTCCAAAGATAAACTTCCTCAAAAAAGAAAATGAGCAAATAATCATGATAGTCGAAACAATGACATATCTTTAGAAGAGATTGTTGATGTAGTTAATGATGAAAGTAATTAGGTACCTGAATCTAATGAAAATGAAGAGACCTCAATTAACTATATCAATAAAGGAAGAAGATGGAACCGAAAAGAAATAATTGTCGATGATGTTTTTGTTGATAATATAGCACGCGATATAATAAATGAAAACGAGGATCATGAACTAACTCTATAGAAGGGTGTAAAAATAGAAATGATTGGCCAATATGGAAAGAGACAATTAGGTCTGGATTAGACTCGTTTAAAAAACAAGGAGTTTTTGGACCAATAGTCCAAACACCTGAAGGAATCAAACCGGTTGGCAATAAATGGATATTTGTATGAAAAAGAAATGAACAAAATAAGATTGTTCGATATAAAGCAAAGCTTGTTTCTCAAGGTTTATCCAAATTCTTGGTGTTGATTATGGAAAAAACATATTCGCGTGTGATGGATGCAATAACGTTTCAATATTTGATAAGTCTGACAATGACTGAAAGACTTGAAATGCGCCTCATGGATGTGGTTACAACTTATTTGTATGGCTCGTTAGACTATGATATATATATATATATATATGAAAATTCCTGAAGGATTTAAAATTCCAGAAGCATATAATAGTTCTCGATAAATATACTCCGTTAAATTAAACAAAACGGTATATGGGCTGAAACAATCTAGACGGATGTGGTATAATCGTCTAAGTGAATATTTGATAAAAGAAAGATATAAAAATGATCCTATATGCCCATGTGTATTCATAAAAGGTTCAAAATCAAAGTTTGTTATAATTGCGGTTTATGTTGATGATTTAAATGTGATTGGAACTCCTGAAGAGTTATCACAAGCTATGCAATGTTTAAAAAAAGAAGTTTGAAATGAAAGACCTTTGGAAAACAAAATTTTGTTTAGGTCTTATAATTGAGAATTTGAATGGTGGAATATTTTTGCATCAATCAATTTATATAGAATAAGTACTTAAAAAGTTTTACAAGGATAAATCACATCCTTTAAGTACTCCGATGGTAGTAAGGTCATTAGACATTAATATAGATGTCGTTAGACCGCATGAGGAAAATGAAGAATTACTTGGTCCTAAAGTACCATATCTTAGTGTTATTGGAGCATTGCTGTATCTTTCTAATAATACACGTTCTGATATATCTTTTGCAGTAAGTTTATTGGCAAGATATAGTTTCTCACCAACTCGAAGAGACTAGAATGGTGTAAAACATATCTTTAGATATCTTTGAGGGACCACAAATATGAGCTTATATTATTGTAACTCATTAAAACCAAATTTGATTGGTTACACAGATGCTTAATATTTGTCAGATCCTCATAAAGCTCGCTCTCAATCTGGGTATGTATTTAATTGTGGGGGAACCACAATCTCGTGACGTTATGATAAAACAAACATTGGTAGCCACTTCATCAAATCATGTAGAGATATTAGCAATTCACGAGGTAAGTCGTGAATGCGTTTGGTTGAGATTAGTATCTCAATATATTAGGCAGTCATGTGGTCTTCCAATTGATAAAAATATCCCACAATATTATTTGAGGATAATACTGAATGCATAGTAAAAGATGGTTACATTAAAGGTGACAAGACAAAACATATTTCACCTAAATTTTTCTTTACTCATGATCTTCAAAAAAATGGTGAAATATATGTTCAACAAATATAGTCTAGTGAGAATCCAACAGATTTATTCACTAAGGCATTACCTACGATATTATTTGAGAAGATGGTTTATTTAGTCGCAATGCATCGTTTGAAATATATAAAATGATGATCTTATCAGAGGGAGAAAAGATATGCATTTCACTCTTTTTTCCTTTACTAAGTTTTTCCTATTATTTTTTCTTAGTAATGGTTTTTAACGAAGCAATATATCTATTGCATATCATTTAAGAGTAGGGTTTTTTTTAAACGGGTTTTACCTAGTAAAAGGTTTTAACGAGATATATTCTTTTTATTCAATAGACATTCAATGGGAAGTATTATAAAATAATAATAATTATGTGAATGTCTTTTGAGTTTCTCCAACTCTTCATCTTCTCTATTTACTCTCCCACTTTATCACTCTTTAATTGTATGAATTATAACTACCTTATATTTTCATCTATTTTGTTTACCTCTTCATCTACCTTGTAAGCCTACAAATATAGACAACTCCATTTGTAATGTACACTTGAGAAATCTCCTTAAATAAAAAATTTTCTTCCTCTACCTCTTGTTCTCTCCTATTACATATTGTTCAATTTTATTTTGCAACAATTCTTTTAAAATTGAAAAAATGGATGGATTCGTAAATAGGTTAAAAAACAATTGAAATATACATCTAATCTAATTAGATAATCTTTATGATACATCCTTACAAAACAAAACACAAGAGGAACAATATATTTAGTGACGTGGGTAAACTGTGGTCGTTGTTGATCTAGGTCTTTGATGTGTATGTTGTGTATAACCATTTTATTTTTCTCTCTTCAATTAATTTTGATAGTAGATGGTTTAGATTTTCTTACACAATTGACATGACATTATCTTAGTTTTTGGTGTTTCATAGAATTAGGAGATGACAGTTGGCTAGATTTTGCCATAACTTTTGTATAATATTAATCGTTAGATTTCATTGATTTTGTTTTTAGTGCAGAACGTTCGATATGAAACATATTGCCTTTCAAGAGGTTTAGTTACATTTGGAGTTGGAATAGTTGTTCGGTAAGATGTTGTCGTCTTCTATTTCATTTCTCCTTAGATTTCCTCTCTTATTTGTATTTTATTTGCATTTAATCTCTTTTTATTATTCTTATGTTGTTTTTTCTAATGTGGTTATTGTGTCATTGATGTCATATTAAAATTTTACCATTTTTAATAAGAAGTAGAATTTGCTATTGTCTACACATGACAATTTGCTTTTACAACTTCCGAAAATTATTATTGTAGTTTCAAACTTATTTTTTAGGTCAATTTTAGTATGACTAGGCTTACGTGGTTTCATTTTTTATTATAACTTTATTGATTCATGATGGTAAATCATACATGTAATTTACTTGCATATATACGAGTTTTTATCTTGACAAACATTTTTATTACTATTGTTGACTCATATTAGTACTTCTTTCGTGTTACGTATTGGGTTATATACGTCTCGTTATTTTTACAACACACTTCATGTTGTTGTACTCAACGTCTATTGGTTATATAAATATAGTATGTTCGTACTAAATCACCACCCCAAAATACTATATTCTTTCTTTTGATGTTTAGTGTGTATGTCCACTCCTTGCATGCTTTTCATTTTGCAAACCTAATTATGTACAACTTTCTTTCGATGCTAAGCCCTTGTAAGAGGTCTCCTACCGAATCAGAATCTATGTACTTCATACATAGACATTTGATGGTGAACTAAATGTTATGTCTAAATTCAGTTGGAAGTTACTATTATACGATAAACGAATATGATTTTCTGTATTCATTTTTTTGTAGTAATTCTTATATATGTAAGTGTAATTCCATAACTATTATTTTATATTTTTGCACAAGAAAACCGCGTACAATGATTAGTGAAGTTAATATTTTGGTTTAGCCACCACCATTTCTTAATGCAAGGTGTATGCCGCCTCATAGTTAACTTTAACGTTGACAGAAATTTCAATGAGTATATGATTACATTGTTCCTATCTATTCAAGATAAGCTTCTAATTCGACAAATGTTTCCAGGCTTTACAAAGATTACCTGATCTAAACAACTTCTTCCATTTCACTTTGTTTCCAAATAAAATTGGTGGTATCCTAGAGTAGATGGTTTTCCTATGCAAAAAGATATGTATTGGTAAAGAGTTCAAAAAATAATTGAAATCTACATCTAATATAATCGGAGTATCTTCATAATACATGCTTACAAAACAAAACTCAAGAGGAATAGTAAATTTAGAGTGGCATGGGTAAACCGTGATCATTGATCTGGGTCTTTAATATGTGTTTTGTGTATGACCACTTTATTTTTTTATTTATTTGATTAATTTTGATCATTAGATGGTTAGATTATTTTTACGCAATTGACACAACATTATCTTGGAGTTTCACTTTGCGTGGATGGCTAGATTTTGCTACGACAGCCATGTACCATACCAACAGTCTGATTGCATTGGTTTCGTTCATAATACAGATCGTTCGATATGGAAAAGTAACATCTTTCAAGAGGATTAGTTACAACTTACATTTGGTGTTGGGATAGTTGATGCATTAATCTAGATGTGATCTAATCCTAATTAATTTTTATAATTTATATCTAGACTAGATATTTTGCAAGGATACATACCGTTCAGTATCAGGGTTGAACACATGACTAAGTATGATTTAAACTAATTATCTACGGAAAATAAGGTCATGAACATGTACGAGGTGTGTGTGTGTGTTATGAACATGTAAACTAAAACTAAACTATGATTGATGTACAAGTTAGACAATGTTTATATACTCGAATACAATTCTCATGTATGCGAACTAACTAATGATTCGAAAATATCATTTTTGTTTCGTTCGGAGAATTCAGGAATCTCTCGTTGACCTACCTACTCTCATAGTACAAATTATATTCTAGTGTATAGATTACTGAGATCTCCGCCTAATGATCTATACACCAAACACAATTATAAACCTACATGCTCTCGCGCTGTAGACTCGTATCCAATATCTAGACCATTGTGCAATGACCTACATATTGAACATATTTTTAATTGATATCTTCACTCCTAGACCGATTAACCTACCTCTCGATATGATTACTGAGTTCTATCTAATGCACTAGATCTAGTCTAATCCGATGTTTTCATCTGAACTAAACCAATTCACAATCAATTTGTTTGATCCATCACAAACTTAATGATTTAAACATACATTAGACCATGGATTTAAAAAGTATTTCCCCCTTTATTGAGTTCATAAGACTCACACATACAATACACTAATCTACATCAAGAATAAAACCTATAGATCTACATCTTAAAACTGTATTATAAAAAAGGAACAAACAAAGAGAGGGTTTAGGGATGCTGAGTCGTTCTCTCGATCTATTGCGGTCATGACCTCTTGCTCAACTCGTTCTTACTAGTTGTTTAGCTCTTTGACGTAATCCGAATAGCTTATTCACTCATTTTGCATGATCCTAAATCGTTTCTCAACTTTTGATTTGTTTTAAATATTTTTCTCCCATTTATATCAATCCTTTTAATTCTTTTTCTGTAAAAAACTATCTCCAATTTAATAGAGAAACCCCCTTCCTTTTTTAAAAATTTCAAAAATTAAAATTTTAAGTGGACTCGGTGAAATGCTCGGTCAAACAGGCATGCGCTCGGGCCTAACGATAGGTTAGATGGATCGCTCGACCGAGCATAAGATTGCTCCGGACGAGGGAATTGTCGAGGATATAAAAGTTGCCTTAAATGGATGAACGCTCAACCAAGTAACTGACCGACTCGGATCGAGCAAATTCACAAGGTGAATTTTGTTGCATCACCACGACCGAGTGACTGACCACTCAGATCGAGCGAATCCTCTGAACGTTTGAGCAATCGACTTCAGTACATTCGATAGAACGTTTTGATTGAATTTGTTTTTAATGCTCGTTTTCGTGCAGAAATTTTCATGTTTCTTCTAAGTGTATTCCGTAATCTCTATTTTTTGCAAGATCACAAAATAATCTAAAAAATGTAAAAAAGAACTAAAGTGATGTAAAACAATAAAAATTGTATAACAAATCATATAGAAAAATAAGTGTGATCAATAGTTTTTCAGTGAGATGTTGTCATCTTCCTTTTCATTTCTCTCTAGACTTCCTCTCTTATTTGCATTTTATTTTGCATTTGGTTTCTCTTTTTCTTTTGTTGTTTTTTCTAATGTGATTATTATGTCATTCGTCCCGTATTAAAATTTTAATCTTCTTCTCCCTTTTTGTTATATTTTGGTATTATTTTTAAACATGAGAAGTAGAAGATATATTATGTATAGGTAAAATATGGTAATTACATGTTATATGTTTGCCTAATGGTATATCAAATTGAACTTACATGTTAAAGCTGTAGGTTCTTCCCATCTACACTTTACAATTAGCTTTTACACCTTCTGAAAATCATTATTGTAGTTTAAAATTTATCTTCTTAGTTAAATTTTAGTATGGCTAGGCTTACATGTTTTCACTTTTTTTATTATAGCTTTGTTAATCTTGTTGGTTAATCATACGTGTAATGTACGTGCATGTATACGAGTCTTACCTTGACAAACATTTCTCTCACCGTTGTTGACTCATGTTAGCAATTCTTACTTGTTGTTTATTGGATTATACAAACGTCTTATTTTTACAATGCATTTCATGTAGTTGTACTCAACATATATTGGTTATATAAATTTTAAAATATCCCTACTAAATCACCTCGCCAAAATTATGTCTTCCCTCTTTTGGTGTTTAGTATGTACGTCTACTCATTACATACTTCTCATTTTGCAAAACTAATTGTGTACTGCCTTCTTTTCGATACCAAGCCCTCATAAGATGTCTCCTACCAAATCAAAGTCTATGTACTCCGTATATAGACATGTGATGATGAATCAATTATTGCGTCTAACTTCAATTGGAACTTACTACTATACAATAAACATATATGGTTTATCTGTATTCATTATTTTCAAATTAATTACAATATATGTAAGTGCAATTTCCATAACTACTATTTTATATCTCTTCACATGAAAACCACGTACAATGTTTAGTGAAATCAATAATGTGGTTTTGTCACAATCATTTAACTAATGAAAGGTGCATGTTGCCTCATAGTTAACTTCAACGTTAGCAAAAATATCAGTGAGTATAAGGTTGTACCGTTTCCATTCAAGATAGCTTTTAATTCGACAACTTCTTCTGTTTCGTTTCGTTTCCAGATATAACTAGTGGTATCTTTATGATACATCTTTACAAAACAAAACTCAAGAGGAACAATATATTTAGAATGAAATCGGTAAGTTGTGGTCATTGACCTGGATCTTTAATGTATGTGTTGTGTATGGCCATTTATTTTTTTGCTTTATCTGATTAATTTTGGTCGTTAGATGGTTAGATATTTTTATGCAATTGCCATGACATTATCTTGGAATTTTGCTTTGCATGGAATTAAGGAATTATGGATGGCTAGATTTTGCCTCCCTTAGCTCATGTACCATATTAACTTTTTGATTTCATTGGTTTCATTCATAATATAAATCGTTTGATATGGAAACATGTCATCTTTCAAGAGGCTTAGTTACATTTAGGGTTGGGATAAATTTTCGTTGAGATGTTGTCGTCTTCCATTTCTTTTCTCTCGACACTTCCGCTCTTATTTCCATTTTATTTGCATTTGGTTTCTCTTTCTACTGTTGTTTTTCCTAATGTTGTTATTGTATTATATTAAAATTTTACTCTTCTTCTCCCTTATTGTTATTTGGTATTTTTTATACATTAAAAGTAGAACATATATTTTGTATAGGTAAAAATGTGGTTATTTACATTTTTATGTTTGTCTAACGGTATACCACGTTGAATTTGCATGTTAAAGGTGTAAATTCTTTCCATATACACTTGACAATTTGCTTTTACAACTTTTGAAAATCATTATTGTAGTTTAAAACTGATTTTCTTAGGTCAATTTTAGTATGGCCTGACTTACGTATTTTCAATTTTATTATAGGTTTGTTGATTCATGTTGGTAAATCATATGTGTAATTTACTAACATGTATACGAGTCTTTACGTTGACAAACATTTCTGTCACTATAGTTGACTCATGTTGTAAGTCCTAACATGTTACTTATTGGATTATATACGTGTCTTTATTTTTACAACGCACTTCATGTAGTTGTACTCAATATCTATTGCGTATAAATTATGATCTTCCCTCTTTTGGTGCTTAATTTATATGCCCCCTCTTTGCATTCTTCTTATTTCACAAAACTAATTATGTACTGCCTTTTTCTCGATACCAAACCCTCGTAATAGGTTTCTTACCAAATCAGAGTCTAACCAAAACCAAATATAATTTTTCCATATTAGTTCTTGTGAAGGTTTTAATCTTAATATATTTAGTTTAATCATAATACAAGATATATATATATATATATATATGCACAATCAATTAGGATACTAGGGTTAGCATAATTTAAACTAATTACATATTAGTCTCTTATATGCCCCCGCGAGACAGATCATCTAGGTGATTTCGATCTTGGAATAGAGAAGCTCAAAATGTGGACGAGAGAAAGGTTTGGAGAGTAAATTCACGAGTTCATCTTTAGAGCTGACATGGGCGACATATGAATAGGTAGTCCAAAGCAAGGTGTTTCATATGCGAGTGAATGATCGGGTTAGTACTCAGGTATGTGGAACCGATATTGTCACAGTAGATGTTGGAGGTATCAGAAGTGTGACTCCAAGTTCTATGAGAAGATTCACAATCCAATAGAGTTCTGTCGATGTGTTGGCAACAGAGCAATATTCAGCTTATGTAGATGACCGTGAGTGACCCGTTTGTTTCTTGGAAGACCATGAAATGGGATATTGGCCAATATAGACAATATATGCTCCAGCGGATTTGAAATCCAAAGGATCTCCTGCCCAATCTACATCACTAAAAGCATGAAGTGTGAGAGTATTACAGACAACCATATAGATACCTTTATTGCGAGTGCCTGCTAGGTATCTGAGTACATGTTTTGCACATGACCAATGTTCATCGTCGGTTGATGCATAAATTGTGAGAGTTTGTTCACCACAAAGCTTATGTCAGGCCGAGTAAGAGAGAGGTATTGAAGACTTTCAAAGACTTGACGAAATGAGACTGGATCTGGAAGAGGATTTCCGGTGGTAAGCGTGGGCCGTGATGTAGTTGCCATTGGTGTGGAAACTAAGTTGGAATCGTGCATATTGACTCAATGGAGAAGGTCCATTATATACTTGTATTGGGACAGAAGGAGGCCGTGTGAGGTACATACCGCCTTAACGCCAAAAAACAATGACAATGCACCCATGTCCTTGAGAGAGAATCGAGACATCAAGGTCGTAACAAAGGATTGAATCTGATCAGAAGAAGACCCCGTAATAATCAAATTATCGACGTAGATGAGCACAAATAATTGGTACAGGAAAACTGTAGCATAAACAATGATGCATCCGCCAATGAATTCTTGAAACAAGACTCACTGAGAAATGCATACAGCTCCGAGTACCATGCACGAGGAGCCTGTTTGAGTCTATAAATTGCTTTATGAAGCTTGCATATGTAGTTAGGATGATCAATGTCGACAAAACCTTGTGGTTGAGCCATATATACATCCTCACGTAGACAACCTTGTAGAAAGGTGTTGTTGACGTCCGGTTGGCGAATATTCCAACCATGGGAGGTAGCAAGGCTAAGGAAAAGACGCATCATTGCAAGTTTTACCATCGGACTGAATGTTTCATGAAAATCTATCCCAGGACATTGATGAAAACCTTTGGCCACCAAGCGAGCCTTATACTGATCAATAGATCCATAAGGTTTCCTCTTTATTCGAAACACCCACTTACAACCAAGGATATTTTAAGAAGTATTGGGTGAGACTAGTTCCCATGTTTCATTTCGAGTGAGGGCATTGAATTCTTCGCTCATGGCTTGACGCCATACCGGGCTTTTGAAAGCTTGAGTTGCGGTGGAAGGTTCAGTCTCCACTGATGTGAGCAAGAAAGAGCAAATTTTGGGTTAGATTTGCGAATATTGTCCTTGACTCTAGTGACCATAGGGTGAACATTGCGTGGAAATTTTATATTTTTTCATAACTACTATTTTATATTTTTCCACAAGAAAACCACTTACAATGCTTAGTGAAGTTCGTATTTTGGTTTCGCCACTAGCATTTCATAATGGAATCTGCATGTTGCTTTATAGTTAAACTTCGAGGTTGGTAGAAATTTAAGCGAGTATATGATTGTACAGTTCCTTTTCAAGATAAGCTTTTAATATAAAAGTTGTTTTCAAGCTTTGTGAAGTACTGTCTAACCTAGACAACTTCTTCCATTTCACTTCATTTCCACTGATATAACTGGTGATATCCTATAAAAGATTTTTTAATTGGTGGTTGTTTACAATTTCACTTTACTGATTATTAATTATTCAGGAATCATTTGATGCAATTTATCGTTGCACTGTTGCGTTGCCATTTCATGTGCACTGATTGCATAGGATAAATAATCGCACCTGACAAAATTGGTGATATGACCAACGTTGAATATGACAATATAACTGAGGGACCACAAGTAATGGATTTGTTTATATAGTACTATATCTTTTATCCACGATTCGGTTTTACGGCTTAGTAGATACTAATGCATATGTTTTTAATACATCAATAATATACTCGAGTGCACAATGTGAGATACCTTTGTGTATCACACGGGACAGGGTCATTAGTTGTTGCCTACTAGCTCCTCAAAATTAGGACCTAGGGTGGTAATGTGTTGTTATTTAAGTTCCACATATTATAAAGTACTTTGTTTCATTTTTTTGTGTGTTACATGTTATGTACAAACTCAATAGATTTTTGTATACTTTAAGGATAGAATATAATAATAAAAAATTTTAAAAAATTCCTCTTCCTCCTCTTTCTTTTAAGGACTTTGCACTCAAGTATAGTAATATACACCCCACATTTTTTATGATGATTCTATTCATCATCTCCGCCATTCCATTTTGTTGCGAAGTGTAAGAGCATGTCCTTTGCTTGACAGTCCATTATCTTTGTACAGTGTTTCAATTTGAGAGTTACAAAACTCTAAACCATTCACTACTAGAAAACATGTCAATATCGATGATATTTTGTCAATTGATTTTGGTCGTTGAACATTATTTATTGTATTATAGTAGTACCTTTCTAATCATTACCTCATAGAATTCTTCAAACCATTCATTGTGTGAGATCATGTGAAAATTACATATTTAGTCCACGATCCATTGTTCCATTGAATTTTCATCTCATATTGATAAATTTTTTTATCGCAGCATTGAATGATGTCTCTTAATTGTTTCTTCTTAAATAATCCTAAAAACTTGCTTTCTTCTTTGATAGACATTTCCTTTTTTTTAAATGTAATTCACTACCACACGCCCAACATGTTTCTTTTATTTGGTAGTTTGATTTGGATATGTTCCTTCTGCCACATTTTTATCCTTCTTCTAAGTCTTTCCCGTCAAATTCAAGCCTCGTCCAAATGAGTTAAAAACCCTTTTTGTACTTTAATTTTACTTACCTTGCAGTTATTGCTATTTTTATTACTTATAGAGTTAAAGATTCTCTGCCATACTTGAGATGTGATTTAATTGATCATATTGTCTCGACAACAAATTCATCAAGACCACTACTTGATCTTCATCCGCACCACTGATATGCAAGTTGTTCAATTTTGATGCCAACTATAGAATTCTTTTTGTATTTTTTTTCAAGCTTTTACTCTCTTCCATCTTGAAACTATATTTCAGATAAAGATAAATTTTGTTTGGTAGATAATTTGACAAGAACATTGTATCCAAGGTTTTCCATATGCTTGTTATAACCTTCACATGTGAAACCTTATGAAAAATATGATCTAACAAACACAAGATTTGAAGAGTACTGATCTTTAAGCTCTTCTCGAAATGCATTGGATCACTTGTACTTTTGTATCTTCTTGCTTAATTGGAGTTGTTGGCTTTCAAAAATTTGACCCTAACTTGAAAGAATCCTTCAGTTTTGCGGTCTGAACTACCGAATCCAAGAACTGTAACAAGAACTCATTTTCTTGGCAACAAAACTACGTAATGGTGCTCGTTGAGATCTGATTCCTTGAACTGCATCATTTATCGACAAAAGACATTCCAATCTTTGACCAATATTCTGATACATAAGTAAAAAAGCAATGAGAAATCGAAAAACACAAAACAACCATATACACACAGGATTAATGAGTTTATCGTCGATGTTATTCGACGATCTCGAGAAGACGACACTTAAAACCTTATTAACCAAATAAAGAAACAATGAACAAAATTACAAGAGTTCTCTTTCACAATTTTCGCACCACAATTTAGAAAGCCACTACAAAAGAATATGTAAAAAAATTATATATATAAAAGTTCTTGCAAATGGTGGCTTTTGGTGAAGCCACCTCATCAACCAATTTTTTTATTATTTTATTTTGGAATACAAAAAGTCACCTCATTTATCACCTTAAATCTCAGTCTAAACATTTTTCACTAATTTTTTTATTATTTAAAATATCAATTTTAAATGTTTTTACATATGAGAAGTTCAACATGTAAAAACTTAAACAATTGGTGAAGCCACCTCATCAACCAATTTTTTTATTATTTTATTTTGGAATACAAAAAGTCACCTCATTTATCACCTTAAATCTCCATCTAAACATTTT
>CM071871.1:30890352-30902632 GCA_036759665.1 Gynandropsis gynandra | reverse complement strand
TGTTATATGAATCTTCTGTTTCAAGGTTTTCATCATTGGTTTCCATATGAATGATTGAATTTTGATTCTTTGATACCTTATATTGGGTGTATGAGTGAATTAAATAAGTCTTTGCTCACTTGTGTGTCTTTACAATCATCTCAATTTTACATCTTTCTCTTCTTTTTGATCCAGTACCTTTATGAGAAAAAAATGATCATTGTAATTTTGAAAAATCAAAACCTTTGAAATTTGTAGAATTTGCTTAGTGAGTATCGATTTATTAAACAATCAATGGTGATTTGGAAATTATATATGTAGGTTGTTTGTAGTACCTTATATTTTAAATTAGTTAAACATAAACAAATCATCATCCCGCGCATCGCGCGGGGCTTTTCCTAGTCATTTTAAAAGAATATGTAAAAACCATGGCAAAAGTGCGTTGGGATTAGTTTAAAAATACATTTTAAAATATTTAAAAATTACACAAAAAATGTGTTACATTTAAAAATATCTTACAAGATCTGTGATTTTTCAATGCATTTATATTACATTTATTTATAAACATGTTTTATTATTTCTACATAATTAAATTATGTTTAAATAGAATATATTATTATATTTTTATATACAAAAATTTTCAGTGGACAGTGCAGATAGATATATAGTTTTTACACTTTAAATATCTCTTAAACCTGAAGAAAGTTTTGAAAGGAATAAACTTTTAAGAGTGAGGATAAGAAAGTATGCATTTGAAGAGGTTGTGTTTGGTTAGAACAAGGCTCTCATCTTTGTATTATGGACTTTCTTTACTGTCCAAAAGTGAGCTTTCTTTAAATACTTCTGCAACAAAAACTCATCAATGTCAGAAGAATCAAACTAGTATATCTATTCTCCGCAGAACTAACAATCTGTGTCATGTTCTTTGAGACCAGCACACATTGGAAACATAACAAGGGCAAAACATATTCGAACAAGCAGAATTTAAATCTTGCGTAGTTGAAGCAATCCTCGGAAAAAGGGCCCCGAATCAGTTAGTGGTCAAAATTTCTTATTCCATCATCAAAAGCTTTAAGCGAGTTCATTGGAGAAGGGTTGATCAAAGTGTGCACATAAGTATTTAATTCAATAGAGTATTCAAAGGTAAAAGCAATTTCTTGAAGAAAATGTCATTGACGGACAAATAAGGTTGAGAAAATTGACTGCATCCGCCACTTATTATATAGAAAGAGAGGTTACACAACCGTGTTTCACTCACCCACGACTCGCTTGGCACCGTCCAAGGTGTTCTTGAGCAGCATTGCCACTGTCATGGGGCCTACACCTCCGGGCACTGGTGTTATGCAACCCGCGACTTTACACGCTTCTTTGTAATCCACATCTCCCACCAACCTGTATCCCGCTTTCTTGCTTGGGTCATCAACCGCGTTAGTTCCGACATCAATGACTGCAGCCCCGGGCTTTATCCAGCTGCCCTTAATCTTCCAAAACAAGAGGAATGAAACAGAGTGATCGTTTCGCAACAAAAGCATTAAGAAAGAATTACTTTTGTCATTCTAATTTTAAGAGACTGATATATACTGAAGACTGGAAAAAAAGGTTGAGAATACTGAATACCATGGCTGCTTGACCCGCTGCAGCAATAATGATATCTGCTTCTCGTATAATCCTCTCGCTATCTTGAGTGTGAGAGTGTACAACTGTAACAGTAGCATCTGCCTTGAGCAGTAGCAGGGAAACGGGCAATCCGACTATGAATAATTATATCTGCTTCTCGTATAATCCTCTCGCTATCTTGAGTGTGAGAGTGTACAACTGTAACAGTAGCATCTGCCTTGAGCAGTAGCAGGGAAACGGGCAATCCGACTATATTACTCCGACCTACAACAACTGCTCGTTGACCCTTTATCTTTATGCCGCTTCTTATTAAGAGTTCCAGACATCCCTGCAGAGAACAAACCACGATAACAGGTAGTCAGTAAGAAAACAAGAAGAAAACAGAAAATTGCAATATGCATATAAATCTACAGAGAGTTTTGTCTTGGTATAACACTTTGCTGAAAAAACCTAAAATTTGTCTTAGAAGAAAGAACACTACCTTTGGGGTGCAAGGAAGGAAGAGAGGTTCTCTGCCTTTCATGGCAAGCTTACCAATATTCAATGGGTGGAAACCATCTACATCTTTCTCAATGACAATTGCACCTAAAACATTCTCTTCATTAATATGCTTTGGTAATGGGAGTTGAACTAATATCCCTGCAAACAAAATTCAAAAGATTATATATCACAAAAAAACGGTGAGGTCCAATTGGCAATACGAAACCAACACAACACTAGCATCGAAAGACATAACACTAGCATCAAAAGACATAACACTGGCATGAAAGACACCACAATTTGGCTTTACTTGACACTTGAATGCTATAAAGAAGAGAATGTCATTTGAAATAAGCATAGAATAGATTGCCAATTTTGAAGCCATAAATGTGTAGTCATCAATGTATTACATAATTCACGGCAAAGATTTTACCATGCACATCTGGGTTTGAATTTAACTCGTGAACTTTGCTTATGAGATCTGCTTCAGATACTTCCTCCGGTAGGTCTACATCAATTGACTTAATCCCAACCTCTACACATGCTTTCCTCTTCATTCTCACGTAGCTTTGTGAATCCTTCCGGCTCCCGACTATGACTACAGCCAGTCCTGGAACCTGCACAAAAGTATTACCTCAAATACTAACAATCCTATCAATTACTCCAGCACAACATTTACATTTAATTTGATGGGCTAAGAGGGGAAACAGGATCACAAAAATAATTTCTTTTGAGTCCCCACCATCTACCTAAAGGGATCGAATGAAGCACAAACACACACAATATCAACGTTTCATAATACATTCTCATACTATTGTTCTAATACCCCGATCTCAACCTGTAAGTATTCCCCATCTAAATAAAGAGGATGCTGAACATCCAATCAAATGGGAGTAGTATGTTTTTCTAAAATGACTACATTGCAAAAGAGGGTCTCCAGCAAGCTACGCTCGGAAACTAAAATCAAAGGGTTCTACAAAAGTATCATTTTTTTTGTCAACTACTTTGAAGCCTAAGCTCGATCAGATCAGATCGATTAATCACGCAAGATTAGATTTAGGAAGGCAACAGAAGATTCTACTTTCAGGAACAAAATCAACGTAGAAACACAAATTTTTCTAGGAAAAAAACAATTTTCTGGAGTTCCCGGAACTTGCTCAAATCGATTTAACAAGAACAAAAATCCAAAAATTAAAGAACAATCACCACGATCGTAACTAGCTATAAACGTAGTTTCAGATTAACAATCGGAATCAAAATGATACCGGAACACAAATGATTAAGCACAAAAAAGAGAAGCATCTACCTTGCCATGTTTCTCCGACAGACATCGAACTTCGCCGGCGATTTCCAACCGAATCGCCTCAGCAATCGCCTTCCCATCGATTATCTTCGCAGTTTGATCCATCGCTGACGCCATGAGCCTATAGAAATTATCCAGTGACAGTATGATACTCTGATTCTTTTGGTCTCATTGTCGAAGACGACGAGAGGACATAATCGGTACGAGATCAGTAATACTCTTATTCCCGCAACCAAACACCTTAAAAGGCTAAAAATGTCATTTACTGATATAAACAAGACGCCGTCGTTTGCATCACGCCACGGTAAACAAGACGCCGTCGACGGCACACACTGGCACTGTTTGTTTTAACGTCGCCGTAACGGCGAATTTTCATCAAGTGTTTATTCACGTACCAACAGTGACAGATTTTGGCGGTAAAATGGGTCACAGTGAGGTACGTGGCGGTATCTAATTGGCTAAGAGCAAGGGTATATATAATATACTACGCATGTGCGAGCCTCGTGCGTGCTGTTTTTCCCGCGCGAGACATATTCCTCGATAGGGTTTTGTCACACAAAAGGGTCCCAGAGAGAGAGAGAGAAACAGACAGAGGGATAGACAGAAAGAGGGGATAACACTGGAGAAGAGGGGAATTTAGGGTTTTGCGGGGAAAGCTCTATACTTGATTCGTCGATTTGTCTGTCGGAGACTCTTTTTGTAGGGTGTTTTTTGGGGTTCTTCTCGTTCAGTGAGAATCGTCGAGGGTTTGATTTGGGATCTGTCGGGAAAGAATTGTAAGATCCTTTATCTCTTTCTTTTTTCTTAGGTTTTGTAATGTGGTAGTTCGGTGAATTTCGATCAACGATTTTATTTTATTTTTAGCGTTCGATTGTTATTTTGATTGGGTTTGGGTTAAAGTAATCAATTTTAGTAAATTGTTTTTTTTTTAAATACTGCGGTACCTTGAAGGCATGAGCTTGAAATTCTTCGATATCCTTTTTCTGGGGTTGTTTCCTCATTGAGAAGGGATTTAGGGTTTCCAAGATCTCTCCGTCGATTGCCTCTCCGTCACTGTAATTTTCGCCGTCACTGTCGTCGGTGGTCTCCTGTAAGCTCTCTTTCTCTCTCTCCGCTCTTTTTTTTTTTCTTATGCCGCGAGCTGGGTTTTGGTGGGTCTTCACTTTTTTAGTTAAAGTTTGAGTACACTATCAAGTAAGAGTTTGTCGTCTTCAGGTCCCTTGCTGACTATGGAAGAAGTTCAGGTTCAGCCTCCTGTAACTCCATCGATTGAGGCCAAAGGGAAAGGGAGTGAATTGGATGTTACCGAAGCATCTTTCATGGACTTATGCGAGGTTTATGATGTGTTGTATTTATTGTATGAAGTTTTGTTGAATTCTTTTGACGAATTGAGGTTGTAGCTCTTATCGTTGGAGTTAATGTTTTATTTCAGAAAGGACTAGCTATTGAGGGGAACAAGTGCGCTGAAGCTTTGAAGTTGTATAAAGCAACCAAACAAATTTTATCAGCAAACACTTCTAGCATTGGAAGCGGAACGGTGAAATAAATTTTCTGGTTTTGCTTGCTTTATCAGTTGATGGCGAGCAAATATGACTAACTCGTCTTTTTTCTTGTTAGGCGGAAGAAGCAGAGAGATTCTGGTTTGCTTTTATCTTGTATTCTGTGAAACGGCTAAGTAAGAGAAAAGAAGGAGATCTTCAGGAGGGGTCTGGTGATAATGGGTTGAATTTGTGTCAAATACTGCGGGGTCTAAAGCTAAAGTATGTAATAACCAATTCAGTGTGTTGTTTCTAATTCCTTTATTTGAGTCAGGTGCAGTATTTATTTGTCTTTCTTTTCTGTTTCCAGTATTGTGGATTTCTTTAAAGAGTTACCTCAGTTTGTGGTGAAGGCTGGTCCTATTTTGCGTGAACTATATGGTACGGACTGGGAGAACAGACTTCAGGTACTGACTTATGTCGTTTTAATATGCTTGTATTATCCAGCCATTAGTGTTACATCTGCCTCTCACAGCCCTTTTTGCCTCTTGCAAATGTTGTTTATTAGGCGAAGGAGTTGCAGGCAAACTTTGTGCATCTTAGCCTTCTAAGCAAGTGGGTCTAGCTTCTTCATTTGTCACTCTTTGTGGTTTCCTTCTTTTTGTTGGATGGAAATTTGCCGAAGATCACATTCTTTACATTAACTTGTTTGGGGAGCGAACTCTTTTCTTCTTTACATTAGAAATCTCATATGCATGTCATCATGTTAACATTTTCTGTGAATTCTTTCGGGGGATTAGTGTGAATTTTCTTTGTTTCCATGCCTTGATAACAGATACTATAAGCGTGCATATCGGGAGTTCTTTTTGACAAATGACTCTAATGCGGAAAAGGATTTGCATGGTGAAACCTCTGCTAGCTATATGTCAGATTATTACCGTTTTGGATGGTTATTGTTTTTGGCACTCCGAGTTCATGCATTCAGCCGCTTTAAGGACCTTGTGACTTGTACAAATGGCTTAGTTGCTATATTGGTTAGTGAATACCTATTGAAGTTTTTCTGATCTTTCATTCATCTCTTTGTCTGTATACTAAATTTATTGAAAACTTGAAATGGACATATGTATAGACTAACTGTTTTTTTTGTTGCTTTTTGTTGTCAGGCTATTTTGGTCATACATGTCCCTAGTCAGTATAGGAATTTCAGCCTCCAAGACTCTCGACGCTTTGGTAAGTGTTTTCCATTTCCGGCTTCAATTGAATGGCTTACCATTTTGGTATCCATTATTCTTTCTTTTTTTGGTGAGTTGCAGTTAAGAAAGATGGCAGAGGCATAGATCTACTTGCTTCACTTTGCAACATCTATGACACCTCAGAAGATGAGTTGAAGATCACGATGGAGAAAGCAAATAATCTTATAGAAACAATATTGAAGAAAAAGCCTTCGCTAGCATCCGAGTGTCATACGGACAAACTGGATAATATTGACACAGGTTTGTCTTTACTTTTTTTTTCTTTCCTCATGACCCATGTTTTGCTAAAAAATCTTTTCATTCATAATTTTACAAGTGAGATGTACCATCATTTAAATTTTGAAATTGAATTCTCAATTGCAGATGGCTTAGCGTACTTTGAAGATTTATTGGATGAGGCATCCATCTCAAGTAGTTTAAGTACGTTAGAAAAAGATTATGATGATGCAATTCGTAACAAAGGTGAACTTGATGAGAGGATGTTCATCAACGAAGAGGATAGCCTACTTGGTTCAGGAAGCTTATCAGGAGGAGCTGTAAATATAACTGGTGTTAAGGTAAACTCCATAGAGTATTTCCTTTCTTTTTTTCTTCGTTCAGAGGCCTTCATTTATCATGATTTCATACTTTTGTTCAGAGGAAAATTGATTCATTGGGTTCACCAGCAAGTACGGTCATACGTCCACTCTCTCCTCATCGGTCACCATCTACTTCTAGAACAAATGGTGTCAGTAATAACAAGACAATAGCAACACCAGTGAGCACAGCGATGACAACTGCTAAGTGGCTTCGAACCGTTATATGCCCACTTCCATCAAAACCTTCTCCCGAGTTGGAACTTTTCCTTAAATCATGTGACAGAGATATAACAAATGATGTCACTCGAAGGGCACATATAATACTGGAGGCTATATTTCCAAATAGTTCCCTTGGTGACCGCTGTTCAGGTGGAAGCCTACAAAGTGTTAACCTGATGGATGACATATGGGCAGAGCAAAGGAGATCAGAAGCCCTCAAGCTATACTACAGGGTTCTTGAAGCAATGTGTAAAGCAGAGGCCCAACTTTTGCATGCGAGCAACTTAACCTCTTTATTGACAAATGAGAGGTTCCACCGATGTATGCTTGCATGCTCTGCTGAATTGGTTCTGGCTACCCACAAGACAGTAAAAATGTTGTTCCCTGCTGTTCTTGAGAGGACTGGCATCACTGCATTTGATCTCAGCAAGGTGATTGAGAGTTTCATCAGACATGAAGATTCTCTTCCTAGAGAGTTGAGACGACACTTGAACTTATTGGAGGAAAGACTCCTAGAGAATATGGTGTGGGAAAAGGGCTCGTCAATGTACAATTCTCTGATTGTTGCTAGACCATCTCTTTCATCAGAGATAAATCGCATGGGATTATTAGCTGAACCGATGCCCTCTTTAGATGCAATTGCTGCTCTTATTAACTTCTCTGGAGGATCATCTCCTGCATCCTCTGTCCCAAAGCATGAACCTTGTCTAGGTAATGTCTTTTCAGTTCTCTGTATAGAAACGGTTGACAATGATTGTTTGTTGCTGCCAGTTCTATGATTATCTGTGGAAAGATTTTTACTCAACTATTTTATTATCATGCAGGACAAAATGTGGATATTAGATCACCCAAAAGGCTCTGCAGTGACTACCGGAGTGTCTTAGTGGAACGGAATTCTTTTACCTCACCAGTCAAGGATCGTTTATTAACACTAGGTAACCTTAAATCCAAGATGCTGCCACCTCCTCTGCAGTCTGCCTTTGCCAGGTATACTTGTTTGGGGAGCGAACTCTTTTCTTCTTTACATTAGAAATCTCATATGCATGTCATCATGTTAACTCCTGAAGTATTATCTATTTTTCTTTGTTTACTACGCTTACCTTTTCTTACATTATCTACAGTCCAACACGGCCAAACCCAGGAGGAGGAGGAGAAACCTGTGCCGAAACTGGGATCAATATTTTTGTCACAAAGGTGCTAAAATCCAATCCAATGCCCATTACAACATTCCTTTTAGTTAGATAAGCTTCAATGCATCACATGGAATATGACTAGGCAGTCTGCTCATTCAGCATGCATAATGTGATGCATCCATAACTCATTTTGTGATGATTCTTTCCAGATCAATAAATTGGCTGCTGTGAGGATTAATGGGATGGTTGAAAGGCTACAGCTTTCCCAGCAAATGAGGGAGAGTGTTTATTGTCTGTTTCAGCGGGTACTTGGTCAACGGACTTCTCTTTTCTTCAATCGACATATTGACCAGATAATTCTTTGTTGCTTCTACGGAATGGCTAAGGTTCGTTGAGAGCAATTCAAGATTTTATTGTCAAGGCTTTCTAGTATACGCACTCCTTTTCACTTACGATTATATTAATGGACCGTGTACAGATATCCCAGATGAGTCTGACTTTTAGGGAAATAATATACAACTACCGGAAGCAATCCCTGTGCAATCCACAAGTTTTCCGAAGTGTTTTTGTTGATTCGCTACGTCGGCCAGGGGTATATCTAGTAAACCGTAGTTCAAACAATGTTTTTTGTGTTGTACAGAAGACTAAACTTGTCTAGATTACTGTTTCACAGAGAGTAGGACCGGATCACGTTGATATCATCACATTTTACAATGAAGTGTTTATTCCCGCCGTAAAGCCATTGCTGGTGGAGCTGGGTCCTGCAGGGACACCTACGAAAAACAACAAAATTGTGGAGGCCAACAGCAACCCTGAGGGTACTAAAGAATGCTTGATATGATTCAGCTTATTCATCTGTTTAGTCGTCGTCGTTGAATAACTCAGCTTCTTCTGGCTTTCCAGGTCCATGTCCTGGATCCCCGAAAGTATCTGCTTTTCCAAGTGTCCCAGACATGTCCCCGAAGAAAGTATCAGCAGCGCATAACGTCTATGTTTCTCCTCTTCGCACATCAAAGGTAAGTGTTTTATTTTCATCTGCTGGCATTAGAGTTGTGAGGTGACACTTCTCCTAGTCTCCTCATTCAACATTAAGTTAAAAAGTAAGAGAATGTAATGAATTCTCTTTTTTTTTATCTTTTACACTGGACTGCAGATGGATGCTCTCATCTCACATAGCTCAAAAAGCTACTATGCGTGTGTTGGGGAGAGCACTCATGCATACCAGAGCCCTTCAAAAGACCTCTCCGCAATCAACAACCGCTTGAACAAGTAACAAACTAACATATCTGCATCCAAATCCATATTTGATGAGACGGCTGACATTCTTTATGCTGCATTTCTTCTTGTTGCAGTAAGCCGAAGAGATCATTGACCTTTGACATAGATGCGGGACTGGTTAGTGATTCCATGGTTGCAAACAGCCTCTACGTGCAGAACGGGAGCAGCGCAGCATCATCATCAGGTGCACCGCTGAAAACAGAGCAACCTGAGACGTGATCTCTGTGGCTACACATTGCAAAATCTCCTCTCTTCTACTGCTTGTAAAGACATGCATGGGTTTGCAGAGTTTAGTGTGGTTTGCTTTTAGCTTTAGTTGGTTTGGTAAGGGTATGGTATTGTGCGGTGGGTTTATTGTTCACTGTAGCCGCCACTTACCCTTAACTTTTATCATATCAAGCAAACTTTCAAACTCTTTGGAAACTCTTGACTTAGCGCTCTAACATGCTTATTATTTAATAATAATAACATATCTCACTCTTGTTGCATCGTTTTCAAAGATTTTTATGAATATATGAATTTATTTCGCCAACTATCTTATTATACCCGATTGTGTCCTTCCAATTTGAGGAGTGGTTGAAGGTTTACTATTTTGAAGTTTGAGCGTGTCTTCCACCATTGCAATGTGAACATCGATGATAACAAAGATATGAAACAAAGCTAATTGCATATTTTAACACTTGTATTGTAATTCTTAAACTATTAAAATTGTTTTGCAATAAATAAATTACATTTATTATAAATAAAATATAAATTTACAATATATAATTTTATACTATATACCATCCGTTAAATCATATATATAAAAAACAAGTTTTCCTCCTAGTGCTGCCATGTCATAGCAGGGAGAGAAAAAACCTTGCTTAGACGCCCGTACTTCCTCTTCCTCAGGCAATAAAGTGCTTTTTAGTATTCAACATCTTTGTTATTTGTTATTGCCATGAGTTTTGAAACCCATTCGGACTAATTTCTTCACCAACGCGTTTCGAGGCAAGCGAATAAGAAGCCGATACGGGAGATGAGTGAAACGACCCTTGTCCTCTCCGACCCTTGGACCTCTGTGACCTTTGTACCTTTGCGATTTTTGGATCTTTGCGACCCTTTGTCCCCTACGACCTTCGTCCCTCTGCGACCTTTGTCCCTTTGTGACCCTCGTCCCTCTGCGACCCTTGGACCCCTGCGACTTTTATCCCTCTGCGATGCTTGGACCCCTCCGACCCTTGGACCTCTGCGACCCTTGGACCCCTCCAACCCTTTGTCCCATGCGACCTTCGCCCCTCTGCGACCCTTATGCCTCTACGACCCTTGGACCCCTGCGACCCTTATCCCTCTGCGACATCACCCAAGTTACATCAGTATAAATGAATAAAAATCAAATAAATAACCAAATTATATATGATGAATCGATTTGAGGTCACTACCAATGCATCTACGACCAGATTTGAACGCGTGACTGGTATTGAAAAATCCTCTCAGCAGGAGTGGCGCTGGTGACGTTAAAGGCCATGTCACCTTTGTGACAGAAAAGTACGCAATCGCCAATACAAATGTTTTGGTCGTTTAGAAATCTTTCCATCCATTAGTGAATCGAGAGCCATCCAACTTGATTTCCCATGTTCTGTTAGATGCATTCGATTAAAGCGTTGTCGTGTTTTTTCCCTCGTATTCCCGTAAATATACTCATCGAAGAAGATCTTCGGAATGTACTGTAACACAAAACGGAAAAAAAGTCAAATCTGTACATTCTCTACATGTAACATACCGATATAGAGTGTTTCAAGAATATTACAAGGCAGTTCTCCGGATTCTGTGGAATAATCTCTCAGAAGAAATGAAGGAAATGTGGTATTTTCGAGAAAAATGGATGGAAGATGATGAGAGTTAGAGATAGAGTGTGTTGTTATTCGAAAAAGATGGATGGAAGATGCTGAGAATTAGAGAGAGTGTGTGTCGTTGTTTGAAAAAAAAGAAAATACTGGAATTCGAAAAGGCATGACCCTGACATCGAATCGACGTCAGATGGAATTCGAAAGACATGACCACACGGTTATTTTTTTTCAAATTTTGGTGAAAATTTCGGCGGGAATTTTGGTGAAAATGATACATTTACAACACAACATGGGTCGCTTGGTCGTTTGGGTCACATGGGTTGCTTGGTGGCAGATATGGATCAATAGATGCAGACTCGACGAATTTACGGGTTTATAATGATAAAATGACAAAAACCAATCAAAACAATACGTTTATAACATCAAACTAATTAATGCCAATTGATAATGGCATGGGTCGCTTGGTCGCATATATGGATCAATAGATGCGAACTCGATGAATTTACGAGTTTATAATGATAAAATGATAAAAACCAATAAAAACAATACATTTCCAACGTCAATCAATGGTTAAAATATATTATGACCCATGTGTCCCAAGTTGTGTATAACCAATGCATGTGTTTTCTAAAGTGATAGTAGTGTTTTAAGAACTTGCGAGATTAATTTAAGAAAATTTAAAAAATACATTTAACATTTTGTTCAATTGTCGATATTATTTATATTATTGTCTATATTTATTCTAAATTAGACATATACAACTCAAATATATTGATAATGACATATTGATAATGGCATGGGTCGCATGGGTCACTTGGTCGCATATATGGATCAAGAGATGCGAACTCGACGAATTTACGAGTTTATAATAATAGAATGTCAAAAACTAATCAAAACAATACATTTATAATGTCGAACTAATTAATGCCAATTGAGGATCGCATGAGTCGCATGGGTCGCTTGGTCGCATATATGGATCAATAGATGCGAACTCGATGAATTTACGGGTTTATAATGATAAAATGACAAAAACCAATCAAAACAATACATTTACAACATAAAACTAAGTAATGACAATTGAGGGTCGCTTGGGTCGCTTGGTCACATATATGGATCAATAGATGCGAACTCGA
>CM071871.1:30856985-30873406 GCA_036759665.1 Gynandropsis gynandra | reverse complement strand
AGAGCGGTTTTTCATGTCAGCAGTTCTTGCTTACGGTGTCCTCCCAACAAATACCCTTCAGATTTCTATGACGATGTTCCATCCATATCTGAACATCGGGATCGTGGCATCCCTCGTAATCCTCCAAATCAAAAAGTAAAGCTTTCTCTTCGTGTTCAGTATGAAGAATACTTCGAATAACCTGAAAAAAAAATTAACCATTATTGCCCTTTGTGACCCTTGTTTCCCTTGTGACGCTTGTGTAATTGTTACCTTAGAATCTCCGATCTACCTTATCACATATACATACTTCGGATTAAAACTAGATTTAACCATCTTCTTGCACATTCTTGTGCATGATGGATCCGCATCGAGAACATCAACATGCCATCCCTTTTCGCCCGAACTAAGGATGGTTTCGAGTGGAAGTAACTGAAAGATTAAAAAAATGATAAGAATACAAAAAGTATGAAATCATTCAAGTTATTCGAATAATATATACAACTTATCATTAGTGGAATTATGAAACCACCACAATATCATTTTAGTTTCGATGATTCCCCGCTAACGTGCTTGCGGCAAGTATCCACAATCTTCTCGAATGTGTAACGCCCCCATGGAAAGCCTTCACAAAATTCCAAGTCATCAACAATGTCAATGAGAAAATGACTGATATAGTTGTCTGATGAAGGCTTGTGAGCCATAACTTGCGCCAACAACATCAAAGTTGCCAACCTCTTCCGGTCGTCGGAATTCTTCGCCTTCACAAGCTTTTCATTGACTTGTGCGGGGGTCACCTTTCTACAGCCGAAATTCTTCAGCCTGAATGTGTCACCCTTTTGGACTCCCATCCTTTGGGATATGGTCCGCATTTCAATCCAGAAATTAGTGCATGCTCCACTATAGAGTACCGGATGGGAATGTCGTTTAAGACGAACCACAACTCCTTCTTGTCACGTATAATCACGGAGTTATTTAATAGGATAGACATTGTAACCTTCATCAATGTGGAGTCACATTGGAAATGGAATAAATGCCTAAATATTGGTTCCTTCTCGAAGTAATGCAACTCGTATTCATCTAAGATCCTTCTTAGCTCCATTATTGTCTCGTGTGGATAAGACTTGGTGGTGATTTTTGGCATTCTGTCCATGTGCTTGAATTCGAACACAAACTTTGGCTTTGGCGCCACCTGCAAAATGACCAGTTAAGAATACATTATACTTCTACCGACTTAAGCGACCCATGCGACTCAACCGATCCTTGCGACCCATGCGACTCAATCGACCCTCAGACCCTCTGCAACACTCAATCGACTCACTGAGACTTAAGCGACCCATGCGACTCAATTGACCCATGCGACTACCCACGCCCACGGGGCATACTATCAAGCAACCCACGGGATATAATATCAAGTGACCCAAACGACTCAAACGACCCTTGTGACTCAAAAGCGACCCAGACCCATGCGACCCAAAAGACCCTTGCGACTCAATGACACAAGCGATCCATGCGACTCAAACGACCCTTTGACCGCCTACGACGCTCAAACGTGTGTTTTTTACGTTCGAAAATTAAGGGCAAATTTGTCTTTTTTTAATTTTTTTTTCTATTTAATAATTATTTTCACGAGGTTATTTTTGAATCACTTTAACCCTGGAAGGATATATCTGATATTCCGCCAATTGAGATCCTATAAAAAATAATAAACCATAATATCTACAAAATTCAATTTTTTCATTGTTTTTTCAAACGACATCATTTTTATTATTATTTTTAATTTACAATGTCTAGACAATAGTTTATATATATATATATATACATTGTGTGTCTATATATATATAATTAATATGATTATTTTTTTAATAAAAATATGAAATTCGAACTAATGAGAATAAATTATTAAGAGAAGATTTAACGGTCCAAAATCATTAATTTAATTGTTAGAAAATAAACAATTTGGATTGATGGATAGTTCAGATGATTGTAAAAAATATGCCAAAAACATGGAACGAACGAAAATAATCAAACACAATGGAAGAGTTGACATTACGACACGTAGTACAATCGAATGGCTTCAAATTCTCGTTAAAATTCGTTGGAGAGATTAAACGGGTGAGAATGCATGCGAAAAAACAATTGCATTGTTGGTGTTTTGATACGTCATAAATGCGAGATAATTGATCACACAATTAAAATTCGGTGAAACGATAAAACGTGCTGAATGATCGGACGACAAAAAATATCCCACATTACACCAAAAAAATCTAATGTCTTGTTGAGCATCACGTCATCCGAACAGTCATGTTCAGTGTGCCAAGTATTACGATGGATAAGATGGTGGAATATGATAGATACCTTTATACGGCTAAACCACTTCAAAAATACCCTTTCCTAAAATAATTATTAAATTCGAAAAAAACTGAAGAAAAGACAAACTTGCCCTAAATGTTCGGACGTGGAAAAGCCCACGTTCGGCAGTTTTTCGACGTGAAAAACATTCAAAAACGAGAAAGCTGAACAGTTTTTCAACGTGAAACATGTTTAAAAGTTTATAGCAAGAAAGAAATAAGTGATGTCGAACTTGAGAGGGATCGATTTGAAGTTGGCGAGAAGGAAAATGGCTAGAATCAGCAGCAGTGTAAGTGATGCTGATGCTGATGCTGATGATGCAATCCCTCTGACACTGGAGCAGAAATTAATAGGGGAAATAAGGAAGTTGGAGAAGAGAATCATCAACGCCATAAGAGACCTTCTAAGGGATGTCGGATTCATATGCCTAATCCAAAATCAAAGGCTGCCGAGAAAGTTGCACCAAGTAAGTAATATTTAGTGAAAAGGTAATTTGAGTGTCAATTTCCATCGTAATATATAAGTCATAGGGTCGCATAATTCGTAGGGTCGTTAGAGTCGTAGGGTCGCAGAATTTAATAGGGGAAATAAGGAAGTCGGAGAACAGAATCATCAACGCCGTAAGAGACCTTCTAAGGGATACCGGGATTCATATGCCTAATCCAAAATCAAAGGCTGCCGAGAAAGTTGCACCAAGTAAGTAATATTTAGTGAAAAGGTCATTTGAGTGTCAATTTCCATCGAGACATGTAAGCCATAGGGTCGCATAAGTCATAGGGTCGTTAGAGTCGTAGGGTCGCATAAGCCGCAGGGTCATTAGAGTCGCATGGGTCGCATGGGTTTCATATGTCGCATGTGTCACTGGGTCGCTAAAGTCGAATGGGTCGCATGGGTCGCATGTGTTACATAATCAATGTAACGAACCAAGTAAGTACGGTCATTTGAGGTCGCATAGGTCGCATGGGTCGCATAGGTCGTATGGGTCGCATTGGTAGCATGGGTCGCATTGGTCGCATGGGGAGCATGGGTCGCATAGGCCACATTGGTCGCCATATGTTTAATGAGGTAAATTTTATGCAGGTGCTGGACCTTTATCGAAGGAGTCTACGCCATATGTTGTACCTCCGCCGACGAAAAGAGCAAGAACAGTGGTTCAAGAACCTGAAGGGAAGAGGAGTTTGTGTGGAATCCCAAGGAATTAGTAAAGGTCTTGTAAACGATTTCCTTCCTTCATTGATGCGAGCGGTGAAAAGTTGACTAATCTATATTGGTTCCTGAAGGCACCTCGACATGAGCGGTGGTGGAAATCTGAGCTAGATATTCCACAGGGGCCAAAGTTTTGGGAGATTATATTAAAGGCCAACGCATGGCTTGAAGATGAAGTAAGTTTTTTTAAACACTTAGTCTCACAGAGTTTTGTGTCATATGTATTCCTGTGTGTTAATTTTTTTTGCAGCAATTGGATAAGGCGTTGATGGAGTTGTCTTCTCGCTTGGCATTGGATCCCAGCGCAAATCAGAATTATTACGTTTTTCCTGTTGCTTTCATGTATACGCTTTCGCTGTGGATGTACGAGGATATGGAAACTTTTCCGGAAATTCTTAGTGATTTTTTGAATGCCAAGTATCCAGTCAGAAGTACGAAGATTAGTGATAAAAATCGATGGGTAGGATGTCATTGGGTAGCCATCAAAGCGGATTTCAAAACCCGATGCATCACGGTATACGACTGCCAGATGAAACTTAAGGAAATGCATATCGATCCGGTGATTGAGAAGATAAGAAAAGCTGTCCCCAAGATGCTCATTCTCGGAGGGGTTCCTTCTTTGGTTTCTAAAGAAGATGAATGGAAGTATGTGTATTATGAAGGTCTATCACAGAAGGCGGGAATGGCTGGTGTTTTCTCTTACAAATTCGTAGAAGCCTCGTTAATGAGAAGTAATTTGTTTCGCTTAATTTGCGATGACAATATTAGTTCCATGCGTGAGAAGATGGCGGTTGATATATATAGTAATTGAGAACGTATCTATGAATCCGAAGAAGACTAACTTGATATTTGGTACATTGTTTTTTTTTTGGACTGGTAGATGTAACCATTTGGTACATTGTTTTTTTTTAACATTTGATACATTGTTTTTTTTTAACATTTGGTACATTGTTTTTTTTAATATTTGGTACATTGTTGCAGGCGTCAAACGGTCGCAGAGGTACAAGGGTCACAGAGCCTCATACGACCCTTGCGACCCTTATGGTTAAACGGTCGCAGAGGTACAAGGGTCACATAGGGACCCTTGCGACCATTGCGACCCTTGCGACCCATTTGTCCATTTCGACCATTGCCACCCTTCCGGCCATTACGACCCATTTGTCCATTTCGACACATTCGAAGATGTAAAAGGGTCACAGAGAGACCTCTTCGACCCTAGGACCCCTGTGACCTTTGTCCCTCTGCGACCCTTGGACCCGTGCGACCCATTTTTCCATTTCGACACTTTCGAAGAGGTAAAAGGGTCACAGAGGGACCTCTTCGACCCTATGACCCCTGGGACCCTTGTCCCTCTGCGACCCTTAGACCCTTGCGCCCATTTGTCCATTTCGACCCTTCCGACCATTGCGATCCTTCCGACCCTTGCGACCCTTACGACCTATTTGTCCATTTCGACCCTTTCGACTAGTCTTTTCAATGTCAGACTACTGCTTTTTCCAGGTGCTAGCTATGCTTTTTATTTTACCAATACCACATTCAAGACCTATATTAAAAGGTTCTTTAATGTGGTCAATACATGCACCTTGGTCATTCTTTGTATTTAGTGTCTTTCTGGAATTTTAGGAGTCCATTTATTTTTCGTTAAATATGAGTTTATAAATAGAGGAGTCTGATAACACTGAAAGTGTATCAATTTTAGGATAGATTTTAGTGTCATTTTCGCATATATTTTATAGATAGATTTACATATCCGATATGATTACGAGTTTCACACACCCGTTTTGTTGGTTTTAAGGTTTTTAGGTGACAAGGTCTAAATGAGCTTAAAAAGACGGATTCCTGATCAAAACCACGTAATTTGAAGATATATCTACCCAAAGCCAAGATCGAGCTTTAGAACCCAAAGGAACACCCGAGCAACGAGCGGAAAAAAGAAATTTCAAGGAAACAAGGGTGCCCGGTCGAGCACCATAGACCACCCGCTCGGGTAAAACCTATGGGGTTTTATCTGTATACCTTGCACGACCCGGGCACGAAGGCAACGAGATCGGGTAGCCTTACCCGATCGGGCGCAAGACGTATACCCGCTTGGGCGATAATTCATCCTAATTGCCCCGAGAGTTTGCACGACTCGGGCCGCTCAACCACGCGATCGGGTGTTCTGTACCCGATCGGGCACTATGAAGGAACATGACCGGGCGCGCCTCTGCACGATCGGGCAACAGTAGTGCCCGAGCGGGCCGCGTATTTCGCAACAACCTAGATCTAACATTCAAACGTCCGAATTTAAGGAACATAACAGATCTAGAGCAAAGGGGCGACGTACAGGGCAAGGAAAGGCTGGGAAAACATCTGGAAAGGCTCGGGAGACGTTGGAGAAGAACAGAAGTATCAATCCTTGCACCGGTAACACGATAGGGAAGGTCGAGGCACCGAAAAGTCTATCATGTATAGGGTTATGTTATCTTCGTCTTTTGATTTCTCCATGAGTGAGTAGAGTCCCAATTGCGGGTAGGGATATCGGATTTGTATTGGATGAACAATGATTTGCGTTAATGCTTAGATTTATTGATTTATTCTTGATTTACGGTTCTACGCTTAACATTATCACTCTTACGCTAGTGCTGCCCGCTCAGCGACATAGGATTTCGGACTTTGCTGGAAGGTTAAAGAATGAATCCGGACCTGTTAAGTTGTAGATTAAGCTTGGCTAGTGAGAATCTGACCGGTCGATTAGTCATCTTAGGGATAATGATTGTGTACGTAAAGCTGCCATGGTACGGGTTAATCACTGCTGAAAGATAGGGTTGCACGTACTCATGGTTAGGAGGTTTAGGCTCGGAAGAATCACTCCTCACCTTAGGACATGAATTTCCCGTTGTCAAGATAAGTTGATAGATCTATGATCCTTAGTTGCTCCATCCATGCGATTCCCGGTATCCCGGACACCCGTAGTGTTTGTCATATCCGAGTTCATCCCCAACCTAGTATTGTTGTCACCACTTAGATTAGTTTTAGATATTTAGGACCATATCTCATTCTATCTTTATTCGTCTTAGTTTAGTTCCATTCTTAGTTTTTGGCTGCTTTAGACCCTAGAGATCGACCCTGGTACTACACAATCCGTATACTTGCGGTGAAGTGGTCTAGGAAATTATATTTCTTGAGTTTCCACACATCAAGTTTTTGACGCCGTTGCCGGGGACTAATAACGGCCTAGACTAGGAATTAGCTAGATTAAGATCTAGTCCTTTCCGGAGTCTTCTTTTGTTTTTCATATTTTTGTTTATGTTTTTGTTTTTCTTTATGGAGTCAAAAAACGAAAAAAAAATATAAATATATCTTTACCTCACAGATCTTAATCGAGTTTGATGTCCTTTATCTTGCGAAGTAACACGGACGACTTCAACTCTTCGGGTGCCGACATAGCTGAATTGAGGCATCAACTTTCCGAGAGTCGTCGTATGCTCTCCGACTTATACACTGCGCAATACTCAGAGCGATCATGGGAACGAAACGTTTGGGGGTATGAATAAGAGATCTACGACAGCTATGCTTATCCTTACGGGAATACGTACAATCACGAATGGAGCGATCCCGCATACTTCCCGTATAGGAACACCGAGAGTATGGTGGATGTACAACAATCGTTTGTGAATTTCCAGCCATGGACGGAACCCCAAACCCAGAGCTATCAATCATATGTGCCTTAACCATACTCAACGCAATCCGTAGCAGCCCACGATTATCCCGCCACGTACAACTACCTCCTTGAATTGTTTGAGAATTGAGACAACTTGTTTATGGGAGTAGAGGCGGAACAAGATAGCGCCAATGAGTAGATAGGCGATTTATTTGGACTATTGGGCGCGCAAGCTTCAAATCTTGCACAATGGGCATCGCAACCACAAGAGGTTGCTTTGGAAAGTTCAGAAATAAACCGCGTAGCGGTTGAGGAAGGTAACTACAAGGTACCAACCGAGCCACTCAACAACGAAAGGAAAAAGGAATCCTCCAACCATGACTTCCACACAACCCTAGCTGAATTGAAGCGGCAAATCAGTACACAAACGAACCCAAGATGCCGAGATGCCGCAACAAACGTCCAACTCATAATTGGGACATCGACAAATTCAGCTTAGTGGACACGATTGAGCAACCATGTCATATCGATTTCGTGTTCCCCGAGGGCATCTTCGAAGGTTTAGCTGAGGAAACTTGTGAGGAAGTTCAGATTAAAGATTCCTTAGAATTGAATCGAATAGCGGTTGGGGAAGGTAACTACAAGGTATCAAACGAGCTGCTTAACAATGAAAGAAAACAGGAATCCCTCGATAGAGAATTCCTATCAACCCGAGCTAAATGTGGAGCAAATCAGTACACAAATGACCCCGAGATGCCGAGATACTGCACCAAACGTCCAGCTCACAATTGGGACATCGACAAAGCTCCCAAGGTAAAGATGAAGCCTTCACCCGAAAGGCTCACACATACAACATCTCTGGCAAAGCTGAAGGAAACGAACGACAAATGCCAAGCCGGTTACATGGAGTACTCAACCGGACTTATTGACAGCTCAACCAGGATGTTTGGATAGCATGATCGAGCATCAAACTTAGAGAGCATCATGACCGATCTTAGGGAAGACGCTACCGATCGTGCAGGCCCCGACACTTCGGTTTTGTTTGGTTTTCATGTTCCTTAGACTTTCTACTTTGTATATGTTTTCTTACAGACGCATGAGCGAGTAGTTTGTTTGTTTTAGGAGAAGGGATTAGCCCTTGGCTATCTCAGAACCACTTTTGATCTATTTTGAGTGCATCTTCCCGTTTTAGTTCATCTATTCTCTATCTGAGCGCTTAATTGACTTGTGTTTACAAAGGCCACGTAGATGCATGTGTTAGGGATTAGGAGAAGGACCGAAAGGAGAATTCTAGTCCTAGAAGATCAGGTTTAGAACAACCAAGGTTAGGCCATGAAAGTAGGGTAGCAACGGTTGTTTACATTTAGTATTTCATTCCTCATCACCATTCTTTCGTTAGCAAGTTTGATTCATAGTTCGAGTTTAGGTAGTGTTGCGTAGTCTCTGTGGGATCGACACCTAAAATACTACACACGTGTCGAACTGGACACCGTTCTTGATGATGTACCTTGTCTACTACTTGCCCCTATAATCTTCATAGATTGAATTTCGTTGTATTTTGATTGCTTTGAACCTCATTTGAACAACAAAATTCATGTTTGTATTTGGTTGGTTTTTTTACTATTATTCAATAGAATGTATTATTGTTAGTATCGATGTTTTTTTGTGGATTTACTATTATTGTAATAAGGGTCCAAGGTCGCATGGGACAAAGGGTCGCAGAGGTACAAGGGTCGAAGGGAGATAAGGGTTGCAGAGGGTCCAAGGGTCGCAGAGGGTACAAGGGTCGCCCTGGTCGCAGAGGTACAAAGGTCGAAGGGAGACAGGGGTCGAAGGGGGAAAAGGGTCGCACGGTCCAAGGGTCTAAAAAAATGTTTACTCGTTGATTCAACTTGTTCTTTTTTTAACAGTTTATTTGTAACATAATTTTGGGAATGGATAATTCAGCTTTGTACATTATAATTTTTAAAAAATTTAACAGTTTATTTGTAACATAATTTTGGGAATGGATAATTCAACTTTGTACATTATAATTTTTAAAAAAATTATTCATTTTATTTGTAAATAATAAAGCGTAAAGGGTCGCAGGGGTCCATCATCGCAGATGTACAAGGGTCGCACCATTTGTCCCTTGCGAACCTTTTACCCGTTCGGCCCTTGATCCTGCGACCCTTGACCCTGCGAGGGAGACAAGGGCGCAGGGGTCCAAGGGTCACAGAGGGACAAAGGGTCACAGAGGTAAAAGGGTCGCAGAGGTATAAGGGTCGAAGGGAGATAAGAGTGGTCCAAGTCCAAGTGGTCGTAGAGGTACAAGGGTCGAAGGGAGACAAGGGTCGGAGGGGGACAAGGGTCGTACGGTCCAAGGGTCTAAAAAATGTTTACTTGTTGATTATGGAAGATGTAATTTGGTACATTATTCTTTTTTTAACAGTTTATTTGTAACATAATTTTGGGAATGGATAATTCAACTTTGTACATTGTAATTTTTTTTAAAAATTATTCATATTATTTGTAAATAATAAATTATTTTGACTATATTGTTAGTATCGTTGTTTTTGTGGATTTAGTATTATTGTAACAACAATCGTAGAGGGACAAGGGTCACAGGGGTCCAAGGGTTGCAGAGGAACAAGGGTCGTAGGGGTCCAAAGGTCGCAGAGGGACAAGGGTCGCAGGGATCCAAGGGTCGCAGAGGGTCCAATGTTCGAAGAGGTACAAAGGTCGCAGGGATCCTAGGAGGGACAAGGGTCGCAGGGATCCAAGGGTCGCAGAGGGACAAGGGTCGCAAGGGTCCAATGTTCGAAGAGGTACAAAGGTCGCAGGGATCCTAGGGTCGAATTGGGTCACAGGGTTGAACTGGGCCGCAGGGTCGGACTGGGACATTGGGTCGCAGGGTCGAACTGGGTCGCTGGGTCGAATTGGGTCGTAGGGTCACAGGGGTATTTTGGAAATATCAACATTTATAAGGGTACTTTTGAAGTTAAAATTTTTTTCTTTTTCGGGAAGGCTAATTTTTGAAATGTTTTAGCCCTACGAGGGTATTTTTGAAGTTAGTCCGGATAAGATAGTATACGAAAAATAGCTCAAATTTAAAAATTAGGAAAATAATAAGAGAATTTTAAATAGTTTATGCTTTTAATTTGAGTTAAAATAAAATTTATGTATTGTTTTAATAAATGGTTTAGATCTTTGGCCATTTTTTCTTAAAATTTGTGGATCTATACAGTATTAGTTTTAGAAGATTCAGATACTACAAAATAACATTTTGACAAAATAATAATGAACTTAAGATTCCGTAACATTTTTTGACAAATCAAATGATACATATGAAAAAAAAGGAGATAAAATAGATAACAGATGAACACATCAATTAGCAAAAGAACAAATGGTGAATATTCAAAATCGTAGGGTCTTCTAAGTTGAAACAAAAGGGTATACGGCGGCTATAACAACACTAAGGCTTACCCGCTCAAGACCATACACCATGTCACTACTAGCTCAAAAGAGAGAAAAAACCACAACCACGAAATACTAAATACACAAGTTTTTTTTTCAGATCTAAGGATTTATACAAGAAGATGAGATTTTCCAGTGCAGTTAGAGAAATTTCAAATCGGGTTTGCTCTTTTTTCACAGACAATTCTCCTGCAGTCCCCATTTTAGGTCATAGTTCACTGATCTCTTCAGGTTGCTGTCAAGACAAAATTAAACAAATGATGTCAATGGTGGTTCATCTAATATGGGATTGGGTTGCAGAAATGTGATCCATGGAAAGCTTAAGCTAAAGGACCTTTAGTTGGTTCTTCTCCGGGCGCATCATCTTCATCATGATAAATATTCTCAGCCATCTGCCATATTTGGAGGATGTTGTCTTCTGCTACACTAGCAATAACCCAATCTTCACAAGGGTTCCACGAAAAATCTGAGATTTTGCTTGTATGACCACCATGAATAAACAGCAGCTCTGGTGGGCCATCTTCAGCGTCTTCTGGTGTTTGTTCCTCGTCGATTCTGCATTGCACACCTCAAAAAAGTGAAAGTTGCTCATCCATCTAAACCAACCCCACCACGACTCATATAGCATCATGCCAATATATATATATATATATATATATGTGTGTGTGTGTGTATGTGTGTTACAAACCTGCTAAGGTCCCAAACCATTAGCCTTCTACCAAGGCAACACGAGGCTAAGATGGTCTCGTTCTTTGGGTTCCATCCAACTTGGAACACCTCCTCTCTGGAATCAAAACGGATATTATGTTCCAAAGAATGCTATTACTTCAACTATAGTCCAAGTCTCAGTAAACATAGAAAATTCTTCTCAAAGTGGGAAAATAATGCTATAAGAAGGTACTCACTTGTGACTATCAAATGTATGCAGGGCACTGCTGAGCTTCCGTAGATCGAATAATTTAACAGTCTTGTCAGTTGACCCGGTTGCCACAACCCATTCATTAAATGGGTTGAAGGCTAAGCAGTTAACCTAATTGAGCAGAAAAAAAAAACGCAACCATTGATGTGAAACCGTGGTCAAGTTACTGGGTATATGTCAGACATGTGAAATCAAGAGGTTGAGGACTGGTGGAAGTGCAGAAGCTAGTTGCTGGCAGATCAAGTTGTCTGCAAGTGAAATACGGGCATTCTGGTATGTAGTTACCTGAAATAGCTGTACCGCTTGGGAGTTGGTTGGTTGGTTAGTTTGTATAGTGTGAAAATGCATAAACAGGAGCAAGGCAAGGGAAATAGGGTCATCATGGATTTGAGTCATAAGAGGAGAAGTGGGAGGGTCAAGTGCTTGTCTCCACTTATTAATCAAGAGATTCAAAGTTGTATTTCTCTTTCTAGTGAAGTACCGATTCATGTTCTATCAGTTTCTCTATAAAAGACGACATAAGCTAAGGCGGACAAAAGGAAACATTTCAATGCAAGAAGGTTTAAATCCCATTTATTCAACACATACCTCCATTGAATGCGCAACCACAGATTGCACAGGCTTATTGGAAGATGGAGAACGCAAATCCCATATAAGAAGATATTGATCATCTCCGACAGATCCAAATAAGTACTCATGTCTCAGATGCCATGCGACATCTTCAACAACACCTTCATGAGCCTAAATCAAGCCAATGGTTATCAGTTGCCAAATTTTAAAAACCCACATGAATTTCTTTTAATCAAGGTTGTATATCACGCATCATGCATGAATTAAGATACAAGTTTCCTGGGGAATACCTAAATGAATTTGCAAAACATGAGCCTAGATGAGTTTGTGGCTGCAGCATAACAAAATTCAAGGAAGATAACTAGTGCCTTCAACAAGGGAGAATTGAAGCGTACCTTAAAAATCTGAAGAGCATCAAGAGCCTTGTTTTTAGGAGTAGCGTTGATATCCCACACACAAATTTGAGCATCGTCAGAGCCGCTAAGCAAATGACCCTGCTTGAACTTACTCCAGGACAGGCCATAGCCCTCAGAGCTGTGACCCCTCAATCTCAAGTCAGGATTGCAGGCCCCATCCAAAGGAGGTTTAGACGGGTGTTTGCTATAATCGAAAACATAGACTTCGGCATTTACTGTCTTGGTGGCGATGACAAAAGGATTTTGGGGCATGTAGCGAGCACGGTTAACTTCACCTTCGTGATTGATCTGCTGAATAATTTGCACCTGCACATATAGCCAATTTCTAAAATTTCTCAGAAGCTAAAGAACAAACCAAGAAGTGAAAGATATAAGTTAGCGAATTAGCTGGACCTTGCCAGTGGCACATCCAAATCCACCAAATTCGGATCGTTCGTCATCGTATTGGCGGGCTTCACTCTCAGTGTCGTCTAAGGGAAGCTGAACCTGGGCAAGCATCAAATAATTGGGCTCATTCTCAGAGGTGTGAGTACCAAGAATCATTTTCTGGACCGAGTAGTCCTTGCCAGGAGGCTCCTCACGGTCAGGAAGCCATTCAACTGTAAGAGAAGGCCATTCAAGGGCATGAGTGATGACGAGATCATAGAGGAAAGGGGTGTTCTTCTTCCAGATCTTATACTCTTCGTTGACAAGACGTTCCTCAATCTCTCCTCGCATTTCCTCTTCATCTTTCCCCATCGCGATGCAGCTATTTTCTCGAATTTCACAAAGTGACATTGACAGGTTCATTAGATTTGAACACACAAACACACATAATTGCTATATCACCATGGATATAAACAAAATGCTCTGCAAATAACGACATCACACTTATTCATGAAAACGTGCATATTACAAGGCTTTTTTGCCCAAGCTTGCAAATTCAGATATACAGAAAAATATAAAATTTTTTTCCTATTGACATTATAATTTATGTATAAGAGGTAGCAAAGTTGTATCCCATACATATTGTTCTTATTCCAAAGATACAAATCTAGAAACCACACGGATACGATCTGCAATTCAAATTACATCGAACTGTATGACAACAAAAAATTTCAGAACTATGATATAGAATACACATGGGAACAAGGCTTTACACTTATTTCCAAGTCCCCATTCTACAATGTCTATGAGAATATGAGAGTTTTTGGGAGAACGGCCGTCGATGGTTTAGGGTGGTTCATGGAAAAAAAAATCCATTCCTACAACAGTAATCTAACCGAAGAATAGGAAGAAAAAAGAAAAAGGGAAGAGGGAACACTCACCGGAGCTAACGCTGATGGCTATGCCAACGGATACGGAAACCCTAGCCGATGGAAGAGGAGGAATTTGGCTCTGAAAAATTCCTTTTTAACTCTTCGTTCGTTGTTATAATAAGTAAAGCTAGGGTTGACAGAACAAATGCAAATGCACTTGGTTTTATTATTATTATTACTTCCAATTATTTTATTTTGGTATATAAAAGTGAATTGTTATTTTTTATCTAAAAAAATTTATATTTATATTTTTTTAACACTAATTTTAAATATAATTAATTTGATAAATTTGTATTTTTTAGTCAACACTTACAAATTCAAAGAATTAAAATATTATTTAATATTTTTATTTGTGTATAGATATGATTAATTTGATAAGTTTGTGTTTTGTTAGACAAAATGAAAAAATTCAAAATTTTTAAGTTTAAAGTAATAATTTATGTTTTTTTGGTAAAACTTAAAAAAATTTGGTATTTTCTATACTATATTTAAAGTTAATGATTTTAAGACAAAAAATAAATTTAGATTTTTTTAGATTAAAAATAATAATTTATATTTTATAGAATAAAATAAAATAGTTTGATATTTTTTATACTATATATTATTATTATTATTATTATTATTATTATTATTATTATTATTATTATTATTATTATTATTATTATTATTATTATTATTATTATTATTATTATTATTATTATTATTATTATTATTATTATTATTATTATTATTATTATTATTATTATTATTATTATTATTATTATTATTATTATTATTATTATTATTATTATTATTATTATTGTTGTTATTATTATTAAAACTTGGGAATTTCTAAACTTTTAGGTGATGTTGAATTCATAATTTTTAAAATTTAAAATTTATATTATCTTTAGAAAAATAGATAATGTAAATTCTTTTTCATTTTTTCGTCTTTTTTCGTCATTATATTCAAAGATTTAGATACTTTTTTATTTTTATTCATTAAATATATATATATATCATATATAATCCATATAATATATTATGTTATTAATATATATATATTACGTATACAAACATATTTATAATATAAACATATTTATGATCATAATTATTAATTTCTCAATAATAATAATATTTATTGTTATTAGTGGATTATTTATAAAAGAATATTCTAAACAATTTAATTTAACATTTTAAAAATATATAAAATTACAATTGATTTTAAAAAAAAATATTATGTTTATATCTTAAACCTTAAAAATTTATAAAAAAAATTGATCCTAGTAATTAAGGAAAAGATGATAAAAACAAAATACGAAGACAATAACTAATTATCCACTAATCCATCTATGTGTTAAATGTTAGCTATTTGTGATCGTTCGATTGGGGTTTATTGATTTTTAAAACAATCATCGTCATCATATACACGTGTATAATAGAGTTATTGAGATCAAATATTCTCCGTTAATTGGAGTAACTTCAAAATACCATTCAAACGCTATTTTGATTTCAAAACTATCTTCTCTTAAAAAAAAGTTTTGACTTTAAATCTATCTAAAAATATTGATAATCTCATATTAACCTTGTCCTTTAATTAGTCGATAACTTTTCTCTCTCCTTTAGAACACCTCGATTTCTCTCTCTCTTGTGGTGCGAAAATTATTGTTCTCTCATACCACAACAGATTCGGCGAGAGTAGCTTGAAATCGGTATCAAATTCGCTACCAATAAATTGAAATCGTTTGTTGTCAACAAAGAAACTTGCAATTAAGCACGTTCAGCAGAAAAACCAGGTATGTATAGTGAGTTTTTTGTGTTTCTCTTGTGTTTTTCTTGTTTATTTTGTGAGTAATATGTATAGATTCGATTCTCCCTTTATGAAAATGAGTCTTTTATTGATGTAGTCGCATGGTTGCATTGGGTCAATATAAGACTCGTTTATTGAAAACGAGTCTAAACGAGTCATATTTATCGAAATGTCAAATGATCGCAATGAGTGACATTCTTATCGAGTCGCACAGTTGCATTGAGTCACAAAGTCGCACGGTCGCACTGGGTCATAGAGTCTCATCGAGGAGTCAAAGGGATCAAAATTCAAAGGGTCACAGGGGTACAAGGGTCGCAGAGGTACAATGGTCACAAAGGGGTCAAAGGGTCACAGAGGTACAAGGGTCGAAAAGGGTCCAAGGGTCGCACGGTCACACTGGGTGACAGAGTCTCATCGAGTCACACGGTCGCAGTGGATCATAGAATTTACCTTTTTTATGTTTTTGTTACAAGTGTAATAGATTCGGTGGATGAGAAAATAACATTGATTTATTTTTGTATGATGGTAAATGGGAAAAACATTTAAATGGAGAATCTGAATGGATTGGTAGAGTTTAGGAAAACTAGAGAGTATTTTTCTATTGTCCTCCGGTTAGTCTGACATACCAGCAACTGATTGATGAGTTATGCGTGGAGATGATGGTGGGAAATAATACAACGAAGTTGAGGTTAAGCTATTTTCCCAATATTTATGAAAATAGAAAGTTGACATATAATGAATGACAAACATCTTATTTGTTATATGTTCGATCGCATAAGAGGAATTCGACCAC
>CM071871.1:30810090-30829253 GCA_036759665.1 Gynandropsis gynandra | reverse complement strand
TTTTATCAATGTCGGGGTCGAAAACTAGATCTGCACTTCCGGTATTTCTCATGCACAAGCTAGCTGCACAAGAAAAAGAAGATAAACACATAGATCACGTGAGATCTGAGAAGCAAACGAACTTGACTCTAAACAAATAAACAAACAAAAACACGAAAAAGCAAGAAACAAACAAGACTCCGGAAAGGACTAATGTCTAAATCTAAAAGTTTCCTAACTCTAAAGCCGTAATCAAGTCCCCGGCAACGGCGCCAAAAACTTGATGTGCGTTAAACTCAAGTAATAATACCTAGACTAACGCTTACGCAAGAATACGGATCGTATAGTAACTAGGGTCGAACACAAGGAATTGATGCGGCTTCTAAGTATTAAACTAATGGATAAGACGTATAAATTGTGTTATGATGATGGAATTGCGAATAAACTAAACTAAACTAATGGATGAGATAAACTTATGACTAAGCACCATGGGTATCGAGAGTTTTCAAAACGATGTAACGAAGTTCTAAAAGGATAATTGGTCTTAGGTACTATCATGAGTTCAAGGAATTCAAGCTCTCCTATAGGAACTGACTGGCGTAGACTTGCCCACTATCTAGCATGCATATACCAATATATCTATTGCTCTCCTTTTAGCCCGAGCGGGCACCATGCCCGATCGTGTGATTCTAGAGCCCGAGTCGTGCAAACCTACGGTGATTTCTTTGCATCAATTTGCCCGAGCGGGCACTCCAATTCCACCCGAACGGGCACTCCAGCTTAGTCGTGTTCCTTGAGTGCCCGAGTCGTGCAAAGCTACGGGGGTGATTGGCAACAATTAGCCCGATCGTGTACACTTCCAACGCCCGAGCGGGCATGTCTTGAAATGTTGTTTCCGCTCCTTTCGCTCGATGTTTGAGTGTTCACTTTCAGTCCATGGCCTTGCACAAGTTGAACCTTGTCACTCAACTACGTTTTCGGGGTCAGATTGCCATAATCTCTCGTGTTTCTCCTCATGTCTTCGTTTCCTATGCAAAACACGAAATGTAGATAAAGTCTTCGAATAAACTCGATAAATGATTGATATCTAAGTAATCTACTCAAAACTAGACCTAAGAATGATATAAAAACTACAACGGATTACGTGTTATCAGACTCTAAGACTTCCATTGAACATAACGTAGATTAAACCCGAACATGATGGAAGTAGTTAAGAAAGAGGTCCATAAGTTGTTAGATGCCGGAATTATATATCCTATATCGGATAGTGCGTGGGTGAGTCATGTATAGTGAGTTCCAAAGAAAGGAGGCATCACCATCGTTCCAAAGGCGAACAACGAACTGATTCTGGCAAGAACGGTCACGAGATGGCGCATATGCATTGACTACCACAAGTTGAACGCTAATACTCGAAAAGATCACTTCCATTTACCTTTCATTGATCAAATGCTGGAACGTTTAGCTCTTCACTCCTATTTTTGTTTTCTTGATTGTTATTCAGGTTTCTTTCAGATACCAATCTATCCGAACAATCAAGAAAAGACGACGTTCACATGCCCCTTCGGTACATCCGCCTATCGTCGGATGCCCTTCAGTTTGTGCAATGCACCTGCTACTTTTCAGCGGTGCATGACCTCTATCTTCTCCGATGTAAATGGTGAAATTATAGAAGTGTTCATGGACAATTTCTCGGTTCATGGACATTGCTTTGATGTTTTTCTAACCAATTTGTGCAAAGTGTTAGACAGGTGCGTAGAAGCGAATCTTGTGCTGAATTGGGAGAAGTGTCATTTTATGGTTCGTGAAGGAATCGTGTTGGGGCATAAGATATCAGCAAGGGTATTAGAGGTAGATAAGGCGAAGATAGAGGTTATTGAGAAGCTGCCACCTCCTAGGAACGTTAAAGCCATTCGTAATTTTCTAAATCATGCGGGGTTCCATAGAAGGTTCATCAAAGATTTTTTGAAGGTATCTAAACCCCTCACTGATCTATTAGGCGGAATGTCGAGATGCATTTGAAAAGTTGAAGAAGGCGTTGGTTTCTCCACCCATCATACAACCGCCGAATTGGGAGCTTCCGTTTGAGCTCTTGTGCAATGCGAGCGATTATGCGGTTGGGGTAGTGTTGGGACAGCAAAAGGATCGAATGTTGCATGCCATTTATTATGCTAGTCGAACATTAGACAACGCCCAATGCAACTACTCCACAACCGAGAAGGAGTTACTTACAATCGTCTTTGCGTTTGAAAAGTTCCGCTCATACTAGTTGGCTTCAAGGTAATAGTTTATACAGATCATGTTGCCTTACGTTACCTACTCACCAAGAAAGATGCAAAGCCGAGGCTCATTAGATGGATCTTACTGCTGCAAGATTTCAATCTTGAAATAAGGGATAGAAAAGGAACCGATAATGGGGTAGCTGATCATCTTTCATGTTTTGAAATCCCCGAGTGCATTCCTATCGACGACTATCTCCGAGATGATGGGGTAATGTCCTTGACTTGCACTTCCACTCTATGGTATAATGAATTTTTGAATTACTTAGCATATCAAGTACAACCGAAAGGGCTGAATTACAATGTGAGAAAGAAGTTTCTCCATGATGTCAAGGCGTACGATTGGGATGAGTCGTATCTTCTCATGAGAGGCATAGACGAAATCTTTAGGCGCAGCATCCCCGAAGAAGAAGTTCCAAACATACTGTCACGTTGCCATTCCTCAAGCTATGGAGGACACTTTGCAGCACCCAAGACAGCCGCAAAGATTTTGCAAGCGGGCTCTTATTGACCAACCCTCTTCAAAGACGCCCATAGCTACGTGGTCTCTTGCGACAATCACCAAAGAACGGGGAATATTTCTAGACACCATGATATGCCACAACAATACATCCTAGAGGTCGAGCCATTTGATGTATGGGGGATAGACTTCATGGGACCTTTCCCGTCCTCATACAAGAACCTCTACATACTACTCGCGGTGGACTACGTAACGAAGTGGGTAGAAGCTTTGGCATGTCCAACCAACGACACCAAAGTAGTAACCAAGATGTTCAAACGTGTCATATTTCCATATTTTGGAGTCCCGAGGGTTGTGATCAGCGATGGAGGTAAGCACTTTTTGAACCGTATCATCGCAGGGTTGTTGAAGAAATACGGTGTTCGACATAGAATAGCAACACCTTACCATCCTCAAAAACCAACAGCAAAGTGGAAGTCTGTAATCGAGAGATCAAATTGATTTTGGAGAAGATGATCGCTAAGTCTAGGTAAGATTAGGCACTAAAACTCGATGATGCATTATGGGCTTATCGTACAGCATTCAAAATGCCAATTGGAATGACTTTGTTCAAGCTAGTGTACGGTAAGGCATGCCATCTACCGGTCGAGTTAGAATATCGAGCGTATTGGACGATCAAAGCACTCAATTATGATTATAAGTCAGCTGCTGAGAAACGGATGCTACCTAGAGGAGATGCGCCTCCATTCGTACGAGATCACCAAGATCTACAAGGAGCACACGAATAGATGGCATGATAGACACATAGTCCAGCGGACTTTCGAGGTAGGTGATCGTGTACTTGTTTTCAATTCACGTTTGAAACTTTTTCCAGGAAAACTCAAGTCACGCTAGTCCAGACCGTTCACAATCAAAAGCATCTCACCCCACGGAGCAATCGAGCTAATAGGAACCAACAATCCATTTAAAGTGAATCCTGGATTACAATCAAGCTACACTCGCTCTCTTGGAGTCGAATCCTGAGTAGCACGTTTTGGTCAGGCTCGAGACCTTAAACAAGCGCTTCTTGGGAGGCAACCCGAGCCCCATGTCCTTTTAGATATTTCGTTTTAGTGTTTTTAGAATTCGACTCTTATTCTTTCCACAAGCATACTCATTACCAACAACCCCAATGTATCGTACTGTCTCCTTTGGATTGTGTGACTTTTGTTACAGGTTTTCTACTTCGAAATCATCCACAACATAAGGAAAGACGCGTACACCCAGCTGCATCAACTCGGGACAGCAAGCACGCATCAGGTGCACACGTTCCTATCTATCTTATTTTTCCTTGAGTTTTTGCATGTTAGTCATTCTCTTAGGTATTGAACACCGGGACGGTGTTCTGTTCATGTTTGGGGGGTACTCTTCGAATGTCATGACCGTGATTAGGATTTAGATGTTGAATTCATCGTTTATATTTGCTTTTCCTTTTGTTTTGTTAGGATTAGACGGATGGATATCTAGTACAAAAAATTTCGAACTTTAGTCACCTCTGTGCAACTTTGTCGAATCGGGAACAAAAGTCTAGGTTTGCTGAAACTTACCTTTAGATATCGATTAGTTAGTGGTCGTGCATGAATCCATAGCCTATAGTTGTATTCCTACCTTTAGGCTTCAATCCCATGCACTTATATCTCCGAGCATACCGTTCATTCTTTGTTTTGTTTCGATCACTATATTTCCACGCACTTACATTCCGCTGTTAATAGACTACTTTCTTTAAATTTTTCAGCCCTACATTGACATGAGTGCATCCATATTGATAGTTCGGGTCTAAGTGGTGGGTCGAGGCGGTTTTTTATGTTCTAAGGGTTAGAGTCGATGCGTATTCACAATAGATAAAAAAAAATCAGCAATGACGCAACCTCTTCACTCCGTTAATGTTACAAGAACTTATGAATGTACCAATCGAAAATCTGGGTCTAAGTAGAAGGTTGTCCTTTTCAACTCCGACGTCTTAGAAACTGAGTGCGAATTTTGAAAAAATAATTTATGGAAACCGAAAAAGAAGAAAAAGAGAACCGGAAGAAAAAAAGAAAAATAATTGTTTTAAAGAACGGTATCGAACTGTTTGCGAATTATAATAGGCATGGAGATTGCTTGGATATTTTCTAGTGGTTAGTGAAATAAACTTAGGATATGTGTAGGATTACACGGCTAGTGACTTTCTGTAGATAGGGGTCTAAATTCGGTGCGCTTAGATCTATGTTCGTGTAACGCGTTGTTGCGTAGGGTGGCTGACTTTTCGAGTTGATTGTGCTATTTTCTGGTTGTTGTCTAACTCCTCTCTTGCTTAGTTCTAGTCTTGCTCGAGGACGAGCAGAGGTTCAAGTCTGGGGGAGGTTGATAACGTCTATTTTGTCATAGTACTTTAGTTGATTGTCGTAGTTAGTTCGCCAAGCATTAAGCCTCACTTAGTCTTCTTTCATCCTTTTCTCGTGTATTTTGATGTGATTCAAAGTTAAACAAATATTAATCTAAACTACCCGCAAGTGCACGACATGTGTGTAGTACTCTAGGTATCGATCACACAGGGACTACGCAACACAACCTAAACTAAAACTACGAATCAAACTTGCAAGCAAACGAAATATGGGTTTTGAGAATGAAATACTAAAAACAAATAAACTAACGAGAGACAGACGTTCTAGGAATCCGGTTTCACCACAAGACTACCAAAACCAACAATCAACCTATCTAATCATGCAATCCCAATTAAGGTATCTAAGATAGACGATCCTAATATGATATCTACCCTCTCTCAAGGCATAGACACGTGATCTAGTCAAGTTATCCCCTACTTTTGTGGTTGACACCTTAAGTTAAACCGATAAGTTCAGTGATTCATCCGTTTTACCATCAACCGTTGTTATCCTACTTTCGTGGCCTAACCTCGGGTTTTCTAAACCAGATCTTATAGGACTAGAATTCTCCTTTCGGTCCTTTTCCTAATCCATAACACATGCATCTACTTGGCCTTCTTAAATACAAGTCATTCAAGCACTCAGATAAAGAATAGATAAACGAAAATGGGAAATTGCATTCAAAGATAAATCAAAAGCGGTTCCGAAAAAGTCTAGGGCTAATCCCTTCTCCTAGAACAAAACGACTACTCGCTCATGCGTTCGTAAACAAACATAATAGAAATAGATAGTTTAAGAAACATGAAAACCAAACGAAACTCAAGTCCCTGCTCGATACCCCTTGAATGTCTCCTGCAAGTCTCTGTCTTCTTCCTCTCTGTCTCTCTCTCTGTGTATCTCCTGTGTAACGTCTCTGTGTGACATCTGTCTAACTCCTCCTAAAACGATTGAATCTTTCCTCTTGTATTCTTTTTCCTTTTCTTCTTCTTTCCCTTTTTGCCGTACTTTTCCATTCTTATCTTGTCTTCTCCCTTTTCTTCTCCACGACCGTAACTTTTCCTTTTCTCTGTTTCAGGTATGTGTGCCTCAGTGCCCGACCGTGCAAGATGGTGAGCCCGATCGAGCATATGCTTTGAAGAGTGCCCGGTCTTGCACCTTAGGAGCCCGGGTCGTGCAAGATGTTCGAGGAAGTATCTGTTTCAAGCGCCTAGTCGTGCATGAATGGGTGCACGGTCATGCACTAGGTTGGTGAGTGAGCAGCCCGATCGTGCAAGAAGAAGTGTTTGGTCGAGTAGGTCTTGTCCTCCCTGGAGCACGGTCTTGCAGTTACTCTTGCACATTCGTGCAGGTGTTTACACTCCATGTCGGGTCGTGCTAATGAGTGTTGAACGGTCGGGCATGCATGTTCATTGGTGAGCCCAGTCGAGCTAAGAGTGTTGAATGGTTGGGCACTTCATTCCCTCATGTGCCCGGCCATGCTATGCATTGTACTTGGCCATGTAGGTTGTTGTCTTGCCTGTTTCTCGTCCCGTTTGCTCCGTTATGATCATCGATGCTAGTACTTTGTCCCGTATACGTTCCTTAGATTCGAAATGAACCAAATTTCCATTAAAGCCTATAAGAACACGAAAACATGAAAACAAGTAAAAGGGATATAAAATCATATGTAAACATCGCAAGTATATCGTAAACATCTCTAAAACCATGTGAGAAATACGTGTAAAAACGAGACAATCAAAATCTCCCAGACTTGAATGTTTGCTTGTTCCTAAACAAATGTAAACATGGATCACGTGGGGTATACAAAAAAAAACCGAGAATTCCCCTTTCTCCTAGAGATACAGCTAAAGTGAACCTAACGGATCAACTAGCAAGTCGAGAGCAAATTCGGCCTAATTAAATTTTCAGTCTTCATCCTAGGTTCACCAAGGCTACCTACGAGAAAGTAAAATCGAAGGCAAACTAAACAAGCCACCGTAACCCTCTCAACCAAACAAGACTTCAGACAAATGCTTAAACGCATAACAATTGAGGATACTTGTTTCTTCTCCGAGCTTATTTCTTCCTTTATTCTTTTTTTTCTTCTTTTCTTCTTTTTTTCTTTTTATGTCTTCTTTTCCTTTTTTTTTCTTTTTATGTTATGCAGACACACTAGGCTTCTAGGTTGTCGGATTTAAAGGGATCCAGCCTCTACAACCCAGACTACCGGTGACGGTATACTCATGCATCTCGTTCAAGAGTGCAGCGGAGTAGGCGGCGTTTTTATTGTGCCAGCATCTCGTTCAAGAGTGCAGCGGAGTAGGCGGCGTTTTTATTGTGCCATGCCCTTAAGACGTAGAAAGATGATCGCCAACCCACCACTAAGACCCAAACCATCGAAAAAATTTCAAGGTCGATACACTCATATCGATTTTAGATCATGCTTTTAAGGCATTATTCTATCGATAGCGGAGTGTTAGTGTGCGCTCTTTATTCTGCAGAACAAGCTCGATTTTGTACAATCTAATAATCCTCATCAAAAGAAGTAAAGCATCGTCTATGCAAAGTATGACCATCTAGATAGAGAGAATAAATGATAAACTAGCCTAGCAACCTCGTCTAAACCTCCCACAAGCAACACTAGGATTCCTAAAGAATTACGACCTATTGTTTTTTAGCCGACAAATAAGCTCTAACGTTAGGAAAAACCTAGCTCAAACATGCAAAATCTCACGGAAAATGCTAACTTCTTAAGCATCCTAGGTTCAGGGTTTATCTCAAAACGCTGCACCGGACAAGTGCCTAGGACAACTCTAACTCATGAAAGCAAAAACAAACGAAAAACTACGAAATCAAAGAGAAAATAAAAGAAAATGAAACGAAGTCACCTGACAAACGTGAGCTGCTCCCCAAGCCTTGAATTGAACGGAGACCTCGACGTGAAGCTCTGATGGAGGATAAGAGAAGTGAAGTCACGTTTGTGGTGGTATTGTTTGTGTTTTTGTTTTTTATTTTTTTGTTTTTGTTTTTTTAACCGAGTCTTAAACAAAACAACCAATAATAAATAAAAAACAAACAGCTGGGTTGCCTCCCAGAAAGCGCTTATTTAACGTCTTTAAGATTTGACATCTTCGTTCCTCATGTGTGCGTGACGGATAGATTTGAAAGGGAAATGGAGTTTCCACTTTCGATCGGTTGAGCGGCTTGGTAGAGCTTTAGTCGCTGCCCATTAGCTCTGAATGTTCCACTCGAATTACTCCATAGTTCCACTTCTCCACGTGTGAAGACTTCTCGTACCTGAAAAGTACTAGAACAACGAGACCGTAGGTTGCCCGAAAAAAGCTTAGGACGAGAATTGAAAAGTAGAACTAAGTCACCTAGTTGGAAGTCAGGAGGTAAGATCTTTTTGTCGTGCCATCCCTTAGTCATGGATTCTTTCTTTGGCATGTCATGCACGGGATTCACTCGTTCTCTGCCCAAGGTTCGATAAATGGTATCTGAATAAAAAGTTTTATGATATGATATGATCCAAGAGGACGTCGAGGACGCGACCAAAGATGCAGAAGAGGACGCGACCTGCAGCGCGGAAGAAGAAGAAGACTGCATGACCCGAGACGCCGATAGCGTAACCCGAGACGCTATCAGCGCGACCCGAGACCCGACCATCACTAGCGAGACCCGAGACGCGACCAGGTCGAAGTATGTTGGTCCCGTGACCCGAGCAAGAGCTTTGGACGAAGAAGCCTTGATCCTACCAGCCGGTCCCGTGACTCGAGCCAAGGCCATGAAGCTTCAAAACGCTATTATCGGAATTCTCACGGCCGTCCACGCGCATGAAGAGTATTCAAAATCACGTGAAGTCACGAGCCTAAGGAACGTCATTCAAGCCGAAATGCGACCCGCATCGGTTATTAATTAGGTAAAGTGACCCGCTGTACTCTCTTCCCTTTGTCAGTTTTGTCCCATGGGGTTTTCCGACGACGCGTATTTAACGAGGCCACGAGTCACTTATTTTCCGCGCGACCTAATTAATAACTCGAGACCCAAGGAGAGTCCGCGCCCCAACATGCACAGCCAACAAGGATTATCTTCTTGTTTTATGTTTTCTAGGCATTAATGTGTAGCCTTACATGTAGCTTACACATTTAATGCATATTTAGTGTTGCATGGCCTAGGTTTTCTCTATAATGGCCGGCCAATCCTCCTTGTAGAACAATCAATCTTTTCATCCAAATTTGAATCCAAAACTTTGAGTTTTTATCTTTGAATTCTTGTGAATTCTTGGTTCGTTGGTGTGTAATATCCAGCAACCTCGTTGGTGTGTAATATCCAACGGAAAAATATATATATATATATAAATATATTCGTACGTTCAAAAGTTTATCCCGTGAGTGGTTATCTTGAGCAAATCCGTTTCATACGTTTGAAGTTAACTTGTGCGCCTATATTCATACGTTAGAAGTCTATCTCGTGTGATTATATATATATATACTAGATATTACCCATGCATAGCACGGATTTTAAAATTATTAAAATTGAAATTAATAAATAGTTTAAATATAATATAATATATAACGGGATTTTAAAATTATTAATAAATAATTTAAATATAAATAATATCTATAATTTATAAGTATTATGAAAAATATATAGTTGTAGCGGTTAATATGTTGTTTATAGTAATTATATATTAACATTAAATATATTTTACGTTAGATGAAAAAAATGAATATATTCAAAGTTAGATGGAAATGAAGATTGAAAAGTATTTAGTGAAAGTAATTTAAATAATTTTTAATAATTTTTGAAGTTATACTTATTTATTTTTATAACAATTTTTATGAAAACATATTGTTTCAATAAATTTATGTTAGAGAAATTTAATGAATAAAAATATTAAATTGTTTATTGGATATATTATTATATATTTTTTTATTTTATAAAAATTAAAATAATATTTCATTTATTCATATGGATAATATATTCACTAATAATCTAATAAAAATTTAAATAAAAAAATTTAATAATTGAAGAAACATATATAAAACAAACTATAATGAAAAATGAACAAACAATTATTTGTTAATAATAATGATAATAATAATAACCACCAAATAATAAAATTTATGAAATACAAAACTTTTCATAGTATATACATGAAATTTTCTATATTCAAAAAAATTTCTTAGTTAAAAAATTTCGAATGTTTTTATATTGTCCGTTGTCAGAATTTTGACTTTAGATTCAGTTTTGACTCTTGATAAAATAACGTACAATTGACCGTTGGTCTAATTACCTATATAAATCAAGGTAAAAACGAAATTAAAATTGAAAATATTGCAACATTATCCTTCTTTAATTAGATACTTGAATTTTGGAACATCATGAGTTTTTATATATATTTGAATTCTATTATCATGAAAAAATATTAGTATAATTAAGGAAAAAACTTTAAAATTCAAAAAACCAAACTAAGAAGTTGTATACAATTCATATACCTTTTCATCCATAGTTCAAAAAAAAATAATTTGTTAAAAAATATAAAAAAAAAATAAATAGACTTAATAATTATTTAATACTTACACAAAATTTTAATTTGCAAAGTTTAATGGTGAATTTATTTTCTTTAGTTGAACAACGTAATTTTGTTTGCTATACGTAATTTTGTTTGCAATACCGTAATTTTGTTTGTGGAAGTTATAAAATTATAAAATTAATTGATTTTAAAATAATATTTTAAAATATTTTATAACAATTAAATAAATTTAAAAAATAAATTTATTTATAAAAATGGGAAGTTAATATTTTGTGGAAGTTAAACTAATTAATAATTAATTATATATTTATTATTATAGTGTAAAAAAATTAAAAACCTAATGTAATTTAAAAAATCTTTTGAAATACATTTAAATGATTTTATTTTAAACAGATTTATTAAAAAATTTAAATTAATTTTTGCATTCAAAATATATAATATAAATATTAAAAAATTATTTATATTTTGTTTGAAATACATTAAATAATTATAATTTAACATTTTGGATTAAAATGATTTTTTATCTATTTTTAAAATAAATTAAATAATTTTCATCTGAAATTTTTTAAAAGTAATTATATTTTCTGAAAAATAATAAATAATTTTAAGATATCAGAATATTTTTAAATAGTTTATAGTTATTACGCATTTAAAAACTAAAAAACTTAAATTTTATGTAGATAATTTTTGAAATAAATTGTTTGAATAAAAACCAATCTTAAATGGTTGGTCTGATGACTTATATAAACAAAGATTAAGAACCAAATTAAATTTGAAAATACTGTAACATTCTCTTTCATCAATTAGATGTTTGAATATAGGAACGTTATGAGATTTTATATACACTTAAATTCTATTATCATGAAAAAATATTAGTATAAATAAAGAAAAAACTTTAAAATTCAAAAAACCAAACTAAGAAATTATATATAATTCATATTACTTTTTCATCCATAATTCTAAAATAAAAAATAATTAGTTAAAATATAAATAAAAGAAATAAATAGAACTAATAGTTACTTAAATACTTACAAAAAATTTTAATTTGCAGAGTTTAGTGGTGAATTTATCTTCTCTTGTTGAATTCCGTAATTTTGATGCACAACACCGTAATTTTATTTTCTTTGATTGAAATAAATTGATGAATATGTGAAGATATATAAAGGAATAAATAAATAGCAGTTATTGAATTTTGAATAAAAATTAATTTTTTAAAATAAAAGTCGGAAGTTATTTTTTCGTGGAAGTTATAAAATTATAAAATAAAATTATTTAAAAATATTATTTTAAAATATTTTATAACAATTAAATAATTTTTTTTAAAATGTAATTATTTATAAAAATAGGAAGTTATTATTTTGTGGAAGTTAAACTAATTAATAATAAATTATATATTTATTATTATTTAAAATTAAATCGTGTAATTTAGTTTAAATAATCTTTTGAACTAAATTTAACTGATTTTATTTTTAAACAGATTTTTATTAAAAATATTAAATTAATTTTTGCATTAAAAAAATAATATAAATATTAAAAATTATTTATAATTTGTTTTGAAACACGTTTAAGAACTATTTATTTGACATTTTCATTTGAAATTTTTTAAAGTAGTTATATTTTATGAAAAATAATATAAAAGGTTAATAATATTTTGTACATAATAAATAATTTTTAAGATATTAGAATTTTCTTAAATAGTTTATATTTACTATTCATGTAAAAACTAAAAAAATTAAATATTATAAAGATAATTTTTGAAATAAAATTAAATTCTTTTATAATTATATTCCTAATTATTTATAATAATTAATTTAAATTAAATTAAAATATGGACACTATTTGATTATTTTAATCAATTATTATTTTTGGATAGATTAAAAATTATATTAAATTTTAAATGCTTTATATTTTATTTACAAATGAATTAAACATTATTTAAAATGAACTAAATATTTAATTATTTTATATTTGGATGTAAAAAATATCATATTAAATTTTTTTGTTTGATTCTATTTATAATTTTAATTTTAAATTTTTAAATATAGTTTTATTTTTTAAAATATAATTAAAAATTTAAATTAAAAAAGCTAAAATTTAGTTTTTTAATTTTTTCTCTCTGGTTTTTGTTTTAGTAATATTAAGATATATATATATATATATATATATATATATATATATTTCGTATGATTGGGTGACTATCGTGTGCGTATATTTGGCGAACGTTTGAATAGCTATTTGTGCGTATCTAGTTCGTGCGTTTGAAACTCTATATCGTACATGTCTTGTGCGTTTTATCCGTGCGTGTCCTTGTCGAGGGTTTGTGTTTTCTTTGCTTTCCGCTTGTGGCTGCTCCGTGTGTTAGTGTGCAGGAACTCGCAAGTAGATACACACAAGAAACCTTGGGACGTCATGGGTGAAATAGGTGCCGAGAGCAGCCGCGTCAATGAGAGGATAATTGAGGCTCTCGCGGCTCGTTTGGAGCAAAGCATCAACAACAAAATGGAGGAGTTTCGGAAAGAATTTCAGGCCGAACGTCCAACACAACCAAGGGACACTCATGCATTCCAGCAACGTGAGAGGAACCTGCATGAGGAAGACAACAACTACTACGAACGAGGCAGCTCATCCTAGTCCCGAAGTAGTCACCGGCAGCGACGCGCGCCAAGGGAGCGGAGAGACGACCTGAGGGACGACCTCGCGGGTCTCAAACTAAAAATCCCCGCGTTCCACGGCAAGGCTGACCCAGAAACATACCTAGAGTGGGAGAAAAAGGTGGAACTTGTTTTCGGTTGCCAAGCGTACCCCGAGGCCAAGCAGGTTAGAGTGGCGGCCACCGAGTTCTACGACTATGCGTTGAGTTGGTGGGATCAACTCACGATTTCACGACAAAGAAATGGCGAAGAACCAGTAGCTACTTGACTGGAAATGAAAACGAGTATGCGCAAGAGGTTCATGCCAAACCATCACCACCGAGAGATTCATCGGCGGTTACGGAAACTCACCCAAGGAAGTCGTTCCGTGGAGGAGTAATTCCAAGAGATGGAACTACTAATGTTGCGAGCTGACCTTACAAAAGATAGGGAGGCCACGATGTCTCGGTTCTTTGGAGGACTCAACCTAGACATCCAAGATATACTTGAGCTACAACATTACGTGGAGATTGAGGAAATGCTTCACAAAGCAATTCTCATCGAGCAACAACTCCAGCGAAGACGAAACCCCCGTTCAGGCTATGGGGCTGGGAAACATGGCCAGACACGAGACGCAAAATCCTTCCCAAAACGAAGGAAAGAGTTGGTAAGAATCTAAATTTACGAAGGTGCAGGCCGCGGGCCAAGACGCGCAGAAAACTGGACCAGCCGCACCGCGAGACAAAGGAAGGACCGAGGCCACAAATCCGAGGGCTCAGGACGTGAAATGTTTTAAGTGTCATGGAAGAGGACACTGCACCAGTGAGTGTACGAACAAGAAGTTCATGATCCTTCGCGACGACGGCGAATTCGAGTCCAAGGACGAAGCGGCCGAAATGTCGGACGAGACGCGTGAAGAAGAACCGGCCACGGGTGAGTTGCTGGTTGCACAACGTTCTCTAAACACGCAGCCCAAGTGTGACGAGCAAGAACAGCAAGAAAATCTGTTCCACACCCGCTGCTTAGTTCACGGCAAAGTCTGTAGCATTATTATCAACGGAGGAAGTTGCACGAACTTTACAAGCGCTACGATGGTTCAGAAACTTGGATTAAAAGTCCAAAAGCATCCGAAGCCATATAAACTTCAATGGCTGAATGAAAATGGCGAAATGAAGGTGACAAACCAAGTAACCATCCCATTTGCCGTAGGAAAATACGAAGACGAGATTCTATGTGATGTGCTCCCGATGGAGGCGAGCCATATTTTGCTCTGAAGACCTTGACAATCGGATCGCAAGGTAAAATAGAACGGTTATACTAACAAACATTATTTCGAGTATAATGGCAGGAAGACCGCACTTATCCCTTTGACGCCTAAGGAGGTAATGCAAGACCAATTGCATTTGAAGAAGCAAAGCGCGCTCGAGCTTAGACCGTTAAATTTTTACGCACGATCGGGTGAGATCAAGAAATATCTCCATTCTGATCAGACCGTATTGCTTTTTGTTTATAATGAAGCTCTTTTAAGCTTAGCTAACCTTGCACCGGTGCTGGCGAGTGAGATTTCAAAATTATTGCAGGAATACAGCGATGTCTTTCCCGAAGAGAACCCCATCAGATTGCCATCGATACGTAGAATGGAACACCAAATCGATTTCGTTCCTAGAGCAATGTTACCAAATCGGCCAGCCTACCGAACCAATACCATGGAGACAAAGGTGCTGAAAAGGCAAGTGGAGGAGCTTATGGACATATTCGCGAGAGTATGAGTCTGTGCGCCGTACCCGTGCTACTCGTACCGAAGAAGGATGGCAGTTGGCGCATGTGCGTTGATTGTCGTGCAATAAAAAACATCATGGTGAAGTATCGACATCCTATTCCTAGGCTAGATGACATGCTAGATGAATTACATGGAAGTAGGGTATTCTCGAAAATTAACCTTAAAAGCGGTTACCATCAAATCAGAATGAAAGAAGGAGATGAGTGGAAAACTGCATTTAAAACTAAGCATGGTTTATAGGAGTGGTTAGTCATGCCCTTTGGGTTATCAAATGCACCTAGTACTTTTATGCAATTAATGAACCATGTGCTTAGGGAATATATAGGTAGATTTATGGTAGTCTACTTCGACGATATTTTAGTCTATAGCAAGAATTTGGATGAGCACCTAGGACATTTAGAATCGGTGATGAAGGTACTTAGGAAGGAGGAATTATACGCCAATCTAAAGAAATGTACCTTTTGTACGGATAACATTGTTTTCCTAGTTTTTGTAGTAAGTGCGGATGGTGTTAAGGTCGACGAAGAGAAAGTCAAAGCCATTCGGGAATGGCCAAGCCCAAAGACCGTCGGGGAAGTCCGGAGCTTCCATGGACTCGCAGGTTTTTACCGACGATTCGTAAAGGACTTCAGCACCATAGTCTCCCCTCTTACGGAAGTTATTAAGAAAAACGTGGGATTCAAATGGGGAGAAGCGCAAGATGCAGTCAAACACTGAAGGAGAAATTGACTAACGTCCCGTTGCTTATATTACCTGATTTTCTTAAAAATTTTGAGATTGAGTGTGCTGCATCAAGTGTAGGCATTGGAGTAGTCTTAATGCAGGATCGGAAGCCGATCGCCTACTTCAGTGAGAAACTCGGAGGAGCAACTCTCAACTACGCCACTTATGATAAGGGGCTATTTGCACTTGTGAGGGCGTTACAAACTTTGCAACATTATTTGTGGCCAAAGGAGTTCGTAATACACACCGACCATGAATCGCTCAAATATTTGAAGAGTCCAAACAAGCTAACTAAAAGACATGCAAGGTGGGTAGAATCCATCGAAACATTTCCTTACGTCATCAAATATAAGCAAGGTAAGGAGAACGTAGTGGCTGATGCCCTATCCCGAAGGTACGCTCTGATAAGTACCTTGGATGCAAAATTTCTAGGTTTCGAACAAATTAAAGATCTATATGCAACTAACCTATAATTCGGAGAAACTTATAAAAATTGTGAGAAATTTGCATCAGGTCATTTTTTTAGACGTGATGATTATTTGTTTTACGATAGTCATTTATGTGTGTCTAACTGCTCTATTAGAGTTATTTGTTGGAGAAGCCCACGGTGGTGGACTCATGGGCCATTTCGGAGTTGAAAAGACTTTGAAAATATTGCAGGATCATTTCTACTAGCCACATATGAAGAGAGACGTGGAACGTATCTGCGAGCGATGCGTCGCATGTAAACAGGCTAAATCTAAGATTCAGCCTCACGGTTTGTATACTCCACTCCCTATCCCAACTCATCTTTGGACTGACATATCTATGGATTTTGTTATTGGGTTGCCTAGGACCAAAACCAGAAAAGATTCAATCTTTGTGGTAATAGATAGATTCTCGGAAATGGCGCATTTCATACCATGTCATAAATCAGATGATGCACTGCATGTAGTTGAACTATTCTTTAAAGAAGTAGTACGATTGCATGGCATTCCTAGCACTATAGTATGCGAAAGGGATACCAAATTTTTTAGTTATTTTTGGAAGACCTTGTGGTCCAAGTTAGGAATCCAACTTTTATTTTCTACGACTTGTCATCCATAAACCGATGGTCAAACCGAAGTAGTGAACCAAACCCTAGGAACTTTACTACGTGAAAATGTTAGGAAGAATTTCAAAACTTGGGAAGAGTGTTTGTTGCATGCTGAATTTGCTTATAATCATGTTGTACATTCTGCATCAAAATTCTCTCCTTTTGAAATCGTGTACGGGTTCAATCCTGCTTCACCCCTGGATCTAATGCCTCTACCATCGAGTGATAGAGTTAGCCTGGACGGAAAATGAAAGGCCAGATTGGTCAAACAAATTCATGAAAAGGCAAGGAAGAACAAAGAGGAGAAGACCAAGCTCTATGTGAAACAGGCAAACAAAGGACGGAAGAAGATGACTTTCACACCCGGTGATCAAGTTTGGATTCACCTGCGGAAAGAACGTTTTCCGAACGAGCAGAAGTCAAAGCTAATGCCCCAGATCGACGGCTCGTTTACTGTGACCAAGAAGATCAGCAACTACTCCTACCAGCTAGATTTGCGAGGTAAGTATAATGTAAGTTCTAGCTTCAATGTTTCTGACTTGATGCCTTTTGTTGCAGATCATGCGGATTTGAGGACAAATCATTTTCAAGTAAGGGGCATGATATGATCCCGGAGGACGTCGAGGACGCGACCAACAATGCAGAAGAGGACGCGACCTGCAGCGCGGAAGAAGAAGAAGACTGCGCGACCCGAGACGCCGACAGCGCGACCCGAGATGCTATCAGCACGACTCGAGATGCGAACAGCGCGACCTGAGACCCGACCATCACTAGCGGGACCCGAGACGCGACCAGGTTCAAGTACGTTGGTCCCGTGACCCGAGCAAGAGCTATGGAGGAAGAAGTCTAGATCCTACCAACCGGTCCCGTGACCCGAGCCAAGGCCGCGAAGCTTCAAGATGCTATTATCGGAATTCTCACGACCGTCCACGCACATGAAGAGTATTCAAGTTCACGTGAAGTCACGAGCCTAAGGAATGTCATTCAAGCCAAAGCCTGACCCGCATCGGTTATTAATTAGGTAAAGTGACCCGCTGTACTCTTTTCCCTTCGTCGGTTTTTGTCCCACGGGGTTTTCCGACGACGGGTTTTTAACGAGACCGCGAGTCACTTATTTTCCCCGTGACCTAATTAATAACTCGAGACCCAAGGAGAGTCCGCACCCCAACATGCACGGCCAACAAGGATTATCTTCTTGTTTTATGTTTTCTAGGCATTAATGTGTAGCCGTGCATGTAGCTTACACATTTAATGCATATTTAGTGTTGCATGGCCTAGGTTTTCTCTATAATGGCCGGCCACCCCTCCTTGTAGAACAATAAATCTTTTCATCCAAATTTGAATAAAAAGCTTTGAGTTTTTATCTTTGAATTATTGTGAATTCTTGGTTCGTTGGTCTGTAATATCCAGCAACCTCGTTGGTGTGTAATATCCAACGGTTGTTCGTCCTTCGTTGGTGTGTAATATCCATTGGAGACAAACCGCTGAATCGAGGTCCTTCCGCAACCCTCGTGTGACCATCCGCCCCACACTCCCTTGTGCAACCCGTTGCAGCAAAGCATATCCATTCCTAACCTTGTCTAGAGCGTTGTTCCAGTCGGGATCGTGTCATGATGTCTTTTTCCATTACCTCTTGCAAATGTGGGTGCAGCCTCCTTTATGTTTCGGTGGAAGGTTCGTGGTTGTCTTCTGTATAATTTCCGTACATACATATTGAAGAGCTGACTCTCCTACGTTTTTTACGCGAGTGGGTTGTTTTCTCACCTCATCTGCACTCAAGTTAGCATTCATAACAGCATGATATGTTTTATTGCATTGAACGTACACATACCAAAAAGAAGACAGAGGAGAGTCGGGCTCAAGTTTGGGCGCCTTCTCCACTGTGAAATGAGCATGCGTTTCGTGTGTTATCTCCTCATATGGGGTGTCTCCTAGTACTGCAATAGCACCCATGAATTTCGTGAACAGCTTGGCTCCTTCGTCCATAAATCCTGCATCTTTGCAAACTCGTGTTAAGCATCGCATAAGAGGATCGGAAACACTTGTTTGATCATGCGCATTGGTGTGGTGTAAACACGAGTTTAATTATTCCTAGATCACTTCACCGCAAGTATACGGATCGTGTAGTACCAGGGTCGATCTCTAGGGACTAAAGCAGCTAAACTAAGAATAAAACTAAACTAAGATGGAAAAGAGATAGAAAAGGTTGTGATCCTAAATTTCTAAACTAACCTAAGTGGTGACAACGAAACTAGGTTGGGGATAAAGTCAGATATGGTGAACACTACGGGTGTACGGGATACCGGGAATTGTATTGATG
>CM071871.1:30754713-30785455 GCA_036759665.1 Gynandropsis gynandra | reverse complement strand
AAAAAAAAGAAGAAGTCATAGTATGCAAAGAAAAAGAAGAAAAAGAAAAAGAAAAGAAAAAGAAAGAAAGAAGCTCGGAAAGAAAGAAACAAGTATCCTCGGTTGACCTAGGTTTAGCATAGTCTGAAGTCTTGTCTGGTGGAGGGAGTTACGGTAGCGTGTCTAGTCTCCTTTGGTTTACTTTCTTATGGGTAGCCATGGTGGACTTAGGATTAAGGCTGAAAACTCGATTAGGCCGAATTTGCTCTCGATTTGCTAGTTGATCGGTTAGGTTCGCTTTAGCGGTATTTCTATGAGAAGGGGAATTCTCGTATTTTTCACACCCCATGTATTCCACGTTTACGTTTGCTTAGGGACAAGCAAACATTCAAGTCTGGGGGATTTTGATCATCTCGTTTTCATACGTATTTCTTGCACGATTTAGGAGACGTTTTTGATACATATGTGATGTTTTACGTATGATTCCGTATCCGTTTTACTTGCTTTCGTGCTTTTCATGTTCTTACAGGTTTTTACGCGTATTTGGACTATTTTGGAGCTAAAGGAACATGCACGGAGCTAAGGAGCAACTTTGGGGATCATCACGGGACAAACGGGACGAGATTGAGCATGGAAAAGCCTCACCCGGTCGGGCACAACCCTTGCATGATCGGGCAAAACCTACGGCCAATTGTGTGGACCATTTAGCACGACTCGGGCAAGCATTTAGGACCATTTTGCCTTGTGCCCGAGCGGGCACACATGCCATGCCCGATCGGGCATCATTCCAGCAGCACAATCTGCACGAGTTGCCCTAGCCGCACCCGAGCGGGCACACTCACTACCCGAGCGGGTCGCGGCCCGTAACTGCTCAAAACTTAAGTAAACTTAACTTAAAACATAAGGGAACTCGTGGGGCAATTTAGGCAACAATTGGACTGACTTAGGAGGCTTAAAAGGAGGCAAAAAGACGTGATTACAGCAAGCTTACAGAGGAGAACAATTCAGTAGAAGATTAAGGATATTCTTGCGAGGAGATAAGCGAGGAGCATTGGAGATCAAGCACCACCACTTCGGTTTTGTTTGGTTTTTATGTTCCTTAGACTTTCTACTATGTTTATGTTTCTTTACAGACGCATGAGCGAGTAGTTTGTTTGTTCTAGGAGAAGGGATTAGCCCTTGGCTATCCCGAGACCACTTTTGATCTATTTTGAATGCATCTTCCCGTTTTAGTTCATCTATTCTTTATCTAAGTTCTTGAATTTACTTGTGTTTGCGCTGATCACGTAGATGCATGTGTTAGGGGTTAGGAGAAGGACCGAAAGGAGAATTCTAGTCTTGGAAGATCAGGTTTAGAACAACCGAGGTTAGGCCACGAAAGTAGGGTAGCAACGGTTGAGGGTGAACGGGTGAATCACAGAGTCTATGGGTTTAGTTCATGGTGTCAGCCACGAAAGTAGGGGGCAGCTTGTCTAGATCACGTGTCTATGCCTTGAGAGAGGGTAGATATCATGTTAGGATCGTCCGCCTTAGATAGCTTTAACTGGGATTGCATGATAGATAGGTTGATCGTCGGTTTCGGTAGTCTTGTGGTGAAACCGGTTTCCTAGGATGTTTGTCTCATCGTTAGAACCCAAGTAGCTTAGTTACTTTCAGTATTTCATTCCTTATTCACCTTCTTTCGTTAGCAAGTTTGATTCGTAGTTTGGGTTTAGGTAGTGTTGCGTAGTCTCTGTGGGATCGACACCTAAAATACTACACACGTGTCGTGCACTTGCGGGTAGATTAGGTTATATTTAACTTTGATACGCATCAAGTTTTCAATCAGTTGGTAGAGAATCAATCATTGCCCATTAGCTTTAAATGTTCCACTCGTCTCGCTCAAAAGTTCCACAGCTCCATGAGGGAACACCTCTTGTACTTGAAAAGGTCCAGACTAACGGGAGCGTAGTTTTCCTGGGAAAGGCTTAAGACGGGAGTTAAAAACTAGAACCAAGTCACCTGGTTGAAAGTCATGAGGGAGGATCTTCTTGTCATGCCATCTCTTAGCACGCTCCTTGTAGATCTTAGAGTTCTCATATGCATCAAGTTGAAGCTCGTCTAGCTCATTTACTTGCAAAAGTCGTTTCTCACCTGCACTCTTAAGATCAAAGTTAATGACTTTTGTCGCCCTATAGGCACGGTGCTCTAACTCGACGGGGAGGTGGCAAGACTTTCCATAAACAAGCTGAGAGGGAGTCATGCCAATGGGAGTCTTAAACGCTGTTCTATAGGCCCATAACACATCATCTAATTTGGTCGACCAATCTCTATGGGACCTAGACACGGTTTTCTCTAGAATACTCTTGATCTCCTTATTCAAAACCTTAACATGTCTGATTTTTTTTGGGTGGTATGGTGTAGTTACCCTATGCTTCACGCGGTACTTCTTAAAGAGGGCCTCGAATTGTCTAGCAATAAAGTGTGAGCCTTCATCACTAATGAATACTCTAGGAACACCAAAACATGAGAAGATGATTTTCTTGAAGAATTTCATAGCTACCCTAGAGTCATTAGTCGGTGTAGCTATATGGCTTCTACCGTAAGAACATGAAAAGCACGAAAGCAAGTAAAACGGATACGGAATCATACGTAAAACATCACATATGTATCAAAAACGTCTCCTAAATCGTGCAAGAAATACGTATGAAAACGAGATGATCAAGGTTCGGCCAATAAAAACGTGCTTGTAGCACCTTTGAAACAGTTTTAGACTTGTTGAAGTGGCCTCCATAATCCGATCCATGACAATTGAAAAGAATGCTCTCTACCTCCTCCTCGGGGATGCATCTCCTAATGACCCCGTCCGCGCATCTCCTGTAGAGGATTGGATCATCCCAATAGTAATGTTTGACATCAACGAAGAATTTCCTATGCGCATGAAAATATAGCTCGAGTCATAGTATACCGCAAACAAGAAAATTGAAAAAATCAGCATACCAAGGAGCGGGGTTACCTGTAGTAAGTGTGCATATGATGTCGTCTCCCACGGAATCGTCGATAGGTCTCTCGTCCACCACAATGATGCGAGAGTGGTGATCTACAATGACGTTTTCTGACCCTTTTCTATCTCTAATCTCAAGATCGAACTCTTGCAAGAGGAGGCTCCATCAGATAAGGCGTGGTTCCTTCTTCCATAGGATGTACTTGAGTGTCGTGTGATCCGTGTAGACGATTACTTTCGAGCCAACTAGGTATGATTTGAACTTGTCGAACGCGAAGACAACGACAAAGAGTTCCTTCTCGGTTGTGGCATAGTTGATTTGAGCATTGGCAAGAGTCTTGCTAGCGTAGGAGATGAGATGAGAAACCTTGTCTCTCCGTTGTCCTAAAACAGCCCCAACCGCATGGTTAATAGCATCACACATGATCTCGAATGGTGAGCCCCAATCCGGAGGTTGAATGATAAGTGCTGAAACCAATGCTCCTTTGATTGTGTTGAAGGCGTCGTGGAAATATTTGGAGAATTCGAATGTAGCATCCTTGGCCAGCAACTTCGTCAACAGTTTTGTGATCTTTGAGAAATCTTTTATGAACCTCCGATAGAAGGCGACATGCCCTAAAACTACAAATTTCTTTAACCGAAATCGATGGAGGGAGTTTTCGATTACCTAAATTTCGGCTTCATCTACTTATATGCCTCTCAATGAGATCATGTGTCCTAGAGCAATCCCTTCCTTCACCATAAAGTGGCACTTCTCCCAATTAAGAACGGGATTGACTTCCTCACATTGCTCCAACACTTTAGAAAGATTAAGAAGGAAATCATCGAATGTAGAGCCATAAACGGATAAATCTTCCATGAAAACTTCAATAATGTGCTTAATTAGATCAGAAAAGATTGTCATCATGCAACACTGGAAAGTAGCCGACACATTGCAAATTCCAAAAGGCATACAACGATAAGCGAATGCCCAAAAGGGCACGTGAAGGTCTTCTTCTCTTGATCTTGAGGATGGATGGGAATCTGAAAGAAACCCGAGTATTCGTCCAAGTAACAGAAGTAACCGTAATTCGCTAAACCTTCTAGCATTTGGTCAACGAATGGGAGAGGGAAGTGATCTTTCTTTGCAGCTTTGTTGAGCTTGTGATAATCTATACAAATCCTCCATCCCGTGACCGTTCTTGTTGGAATTAGCTCGTTGTTCTCGTTGAGTACTACCATCATTCCACCTTACATTGGTACGACATGCTCAACACTCACCCATTCGTTGTCCGAGATAGGATATATGATACCTGCATCCAAAAGTTTTAGTATCTCCTTTTTCACTATCTCTTTTAAGTTTTGGTTCAGCCGCCTTTGTGCTTCGATGGATGGTTTGTGGCTGTCCTCCATGAGAATTGGATGCATGCATAATGAAGGGCTCAGTCCCTTGATATCCTCGATGGTGTATCTGACCACTTTCCTATGCTTCCTTAAGCAATCGAGTAGCTTTGTCGTCTCATCTGGGCTCAAGTTAGCATTTACAATCATGGGGTATGTATCATTACATCCAAGGTACTCATACAAAAGAGAAGGATGGAGAGGTTTAAGCTTGAGTTTGGGCGCAATCTCCACGGCGAAATCAGCATGTGTTTCGCGCGGAATATCCTTGTGCTCGGCGTCTCTTAGTGCTTCAATAGCACTCATGAATTCTGTTTAAACCTCAGATTCTTCATCAGTGAATCCCGCATCCTTGCAAATTTTTGTTAAGGATCTCACAAGAGGATCAGAGATACTTACTTGATCAAGCGTGTCATTCGCCAAGTCGTCTAGCAACTCAACTCTAAAGCAAGATTCTTTGAAGGAAGGATCGTTCATGGAGCTGGACAAATTGAATTCAACCTTCTTATCTCTTACATGTAGAGAGAGCTTTCTCTGTTGTATCGTCTATCAGGGCCCCTGAAATAGCTAAGAAAGGTCTACCAAAAATAATAGGCACCCTAGCATCTTCTTCTATGTCAAGTACAACAAAATCAGCAGGTATACAAAGATTACCTACCTTGGTGGGAATATTTTTCAACAATTTCTACCGGATATCTTATTGAACGTTCCGCGAGTTCATCCGAATGTAGACCGAATGTGGCATGAGACTCACACTTGCTCTTAAATCGCACAAGGCTTTGTCAATGTCAATGTTTCCTATGGTGATGGAATGGAGAAGCTTTTGGGATCCTTTAACTTTGGGGGCAGCTTGTTTTGAAGAATGGCGCTGCATTTCTTGGTGAGTGCTACCGTCTCACTCTGTTCGATATGCCCCTTGTTGGATAGAATCTCTTTTGAAGAATTTGGCGTATGTAGGCATTTGTTGGAGGGCTTCTACGAATGGTATGTTGATGTGAAGCTTCTTGATGATCTCTACAAACCGTCCATATCTTACTCCGTTCTTGCTGCTCACTAACCGTCGAGGAAACGGTATAGGAGGTTTGTACACCGGTGGAGCAACGTATGGTTTTTCTAAATCTGGTTCATCTCCTTCCATGATTGCAATGCCCTTTCCTTAATCCACAGATTTTCCAGCAATCTTCTCTTGCTCTTTAGGTAGCGGATTATAAATCCTATTACTGTTACGCAAGGTGACAGCATTCATGTACTCTCTCGGGTTAAGATCAGGCTTTCTGGGTAGCATTCCGAGGTTCCCAGAAGATGAGGCAGCCTGTTGCGCTATGGAGTTCTCTAGCATCTTCACATGTGTTTTGAGCTCATTGATCGCAGTCCCCATATCGGCGATAGCTTGAAGGGATTGTTGCTGCCTTTTCTCCTTGATGAATTCAAGCATCACCGTCTCAAGGCTTCACGAAGGAGCTTGAGGAGGTTGGGGTTTGTTGAGCTTGTTGGTATTTCCGAGTACCTTTCTGGTACTGTTGTTGTTTTTACTAAAATCTCGAATACTTTACCGGTTGAGTCATATGGTAAGACAAGTTCGGGTGGTTCCTCCAATTCGGGTTGTAGGTGTTCCCAAATTGCGTGTTTCCTTGCTGTTGGGCATAATTCAACTGTTCCACATCTTCTAGCACCGTGCATTGATATGTTACATGCTTTGTATCTCCGCAATTCACATAGTACATGGCATTCGCTGCATTGTCAATTGATCTGGTCTGATTTACCTCATATAGACCTCTAGTCTTGTTCGGCATACTCCTCGGTGTGGACCACATAGTGTGGTCCATAACAAGATTATCGATCAACTCGTATGCCTCCTCAACACTTAGATCCATGAATGATCCTCTAGCAGTGTTATCCAACATCGTCATATGCTTATATGAGATTCATTATAGAAGGTTTGGACAACGTAACACTGCTCTAGACCAAGATGTAGGCGCATCTAGGTGTCGATCCCAAAAGGACTATGCAACAAAAACTAAGAATCAAACTTGCAACAAATGAATATTGGTTTTAAGATGAAATAACAAAAAGCAGTAAACTAATGAGTTCTTGAGAATGAAACAAACGTTTTAGGATATGGTTTCACCATAAGACTTCCGAAACCAATAATCAATCCATCTAACCATGCATTCCCAATTAAGATATCTAAGGAAGACGATCCTAATGTGATTCCTACCCTCTCTCCAGGCATAGAAACATGATCTAATCAAGTTATCTCGTACTTTCGTGGTTGATACCTTAAACTAAACCCATAAGTGTTATGATTTATCCGATTAACCCTCAACCATTACTACTCTACTTTCTTGACCTAGTCATGGTTGTTCTAAGCCTAATCATCTGGGATTAGAATACAAGACGATTCAACACTCAGACAAATAATAGATAAACAAAATTGGAAATTGCATTCATAGGTAAATCAAAAGAGGTTCCGGAATAGCCATGGGCTAATCCCTTCTCCTAGAACAAAACTACTACTCAGCCATGAGTTTGAAACCAAACAACAGAAATAAAATAGATAGTCTACAGAGCATAGAAATCAAACAAAATGTAGTCCCAATTCGATCTTCTAGTCTCCTTGTGTGTCTCCTATGCCAAGAGTGCTCTCTAAAGCGTGAATAATCACTCGCCTCTACCTTTGAACATTTGTAACTCAAAAGTCGAACTAATTCCCATGAAAAATTCCACTCAAATTAGAAGAAGGAAGTTTCCTAAGTCATGTCCGACCGTGCATGCTATGCAGCCCGGTCGTGCATGAATTGTTCCTTTTTCTGGACTGGGTTTCCTTTTCCTTCAAGCGGCGCTTCGCGTGTTATTTCTGCCTTCTAGGGTTGGGCGTGCACTCTTCAGCATAAATGATCGTTCGGGCTTGATGATGTGCCTGATTGTGCATGATGGTGTACCCAACCGTGCGCTCTTCAAGGGGAAGCGCTCGGTCATGCAGTGGCGCCCGGCTGTGCGAAACTCTCGACGATGTTTGGTGATGTTGAGCCCGATTGTGCATAGGATTGAGCTCGATCGTGCATGGTTCCATTTGGAGTGCCCAACCCTGCATTGCAAGTGCACGGACCGTGCAAAACTCTTGGTGCAAATCCATCTAATTACCACCCGGTTGTGCAGTTCATCATGCCCGACCAAACATGCCTATGTCAAGCCAAGTTCACATCTTGCTCATTTCTTGTTCATTTCTTGTCCCGTTTGCTCCATTGTGATCTTCGATACTCGTATTTAGTCCCGTGTATATTATTTAGCTCCGAAACGAACCAAATACGCATTAAAACCTGTAAGAACATGTAAACACAAAAACAAGTTAAACGGATACAAAATCACACGTAAACATTGCAATTATCATCATAAACATATCTAAATTCATGCGAGAAACGTGTACGAAAATGAGAAAGAGAAGCAAACATGATGCTTGAATTTATTTTAAAAAAGGTTAAACTTTCATCTATCTAATGTTGTGCGTAGATGATATGCTTCTGGCATGCAATGAACTAAAGGATATTAAAAGAATCAATCCCATGCTAAGTCAACAATTTTAAATGAAGGAATAAGATCAAACTCACAAAATTGTTTGGCATGAACATAGCAAGAGAAATGAAAAGAGGTGCATTACCTCTATATCAAAATATGTAACTGAGAAAGATTTTGATTGTATGTAATATGAACAATGCAAAGTCATTCAAGATTCCAATAGGATCTCAATTTAAATTGAAAAAACTAGAGATTATATGAACAAGGAGTTTTGATGGGACTCTCTTCCTATTTAATTCAAACGCTTTCCCAGGTATATCTGGAAACAAACTCAGACTCTTCTAAGATTTTATTCGTCTTGAACTTAAATTCCAAGTCAAAATTCCACACACCCCGTATGTTACCGTCTAAAATTATTCTTACAGTAGTTCTTGATTAATAAATGATACCTTGAACAACTCTACCATAAATTCCGAAACCAAATATCTGATATTTGTGTTTAACACTCATTCAAATTATTAGAAACAATCTTGTTTCTCGGTTTAAATTATGGAATATTTTTTTCTCAGTCTTTGCTGATGGAGAAGAAAGTTTTCGTTCATGGTACCAGCCTCCTTTATATAGGCTTCCTTGAATTATTTTTTGCAAGATATCTTCCATATTTGTAGCCTCCTTGATAGTCTCCATGAAAAATCTTGAATTCATTATTTTTTGTCTTGTTCAAATTTTAACTATTCAACATGAGACTTAACAAAACTAAGATAAAAAATATCACATTAACAACTCCTCTTTTTATCTTCCTCTTGAATGATTCAATTCATAAATGCTCTCGTCAAATCCATCTGATATAACCTAAAACCAAGAACACAGGAAAACTCCAAGTAGCAACCAATAGATTTTAGCCTCGCAACGGGTGCAAAGATTTCATCAAAGTCTATCCCTTCTACTTGTGTATATCCCTGAGCTACAAGTCGTGCTTTGTTTCTTGTAAACTAACCATCTTCATTAGTTTTGTTCCTAAAAATCCATTTAGTTTCAATTACAATAGTTTTAGTTGGTCTAGAAAAAAGATACCAAACATCATTACGTTCGAATTCCTCTAATTCTTTATGCATGTCTTCAATCTGAAACTCATCATTCAATGCGTCTTTAATATTTTTTTTCATGATGTAAAGCAAATTAATCTCACCTAGTCATTATAGTTGATACATGGTTTGTTTCTCATTCTTGTAGTCTCATGAATGTTTCCAATGACATCTGCTATGACATGATTTTTGTGTAATTGAGCTGAGTTATTTCCTCCTTCTGACCCATCGTCAATTAGTGAACTCTCCCTAAAAGGTTCCACTTTTGTGTTGTCAGTTTGCTTCTTAGGTGGTTCTTTTGCTTCGACAAGTACTTTTAACGTCTTGGTTTGTATCTAAGGTGTAAATCCTCCTGTAACAACATATGTTTATGAAACTTGTTTGTCTTCATCAAATAAAATGTTAATAGACTCAATTACAATCTTGGTAACTCGAAAAGACACTAAATTTTGTACCATAACCCAGAAACATTATCAAGATACTCACGGTCATTAAGTGAGTCACATGTACATCAAAACACATGGAAATAATTAATGTTTGTCATTTTACCTTTTCATATTTCGTAAGGTATTTTTCCAATATCTATTCTAGTAGACACCCTATTGATGATATGACAAACAGTGTTTATGGCTTCTGCCCAAAACCGAGATGCAACTTCCCTATTGTGCAGCACCGCTCTAGCCGTTTCTTGTAAAGTTTGATTTTATCTTTGCAAAAATCCATTTTTATGGGGTTTTCGGAGCAGAATATTCATGTGAAATACCAATTTTGTTACACAAGTTTTCAAATTATTCATTCGCAAATTTACGATAATGATTACTCTTGATTCGTTTTGTGCTTCCTTTTCTATTCTTCAAAGCAAAAATAATGGAAGACATCAAAAGATTAACTTTTCTCTCGCAAAAATGTAACCCATGTGAACCTTGAAAAATCATCAACATTAACGAAAATAATCATTTTCGGACCAAGGCGTTTTGGCTACATAGGTCCCATCAAATTCATGTGAAGTAGTTCTAGTATGTAAGTGGTCTTTATCTGCAACATCTTCTTTTCGTTGATTCGAACTTATTTGTCTAGTTGAAATGGCTTGCAAATCCTTTGTCTTCGTAATTCTCGGCATACCTCTAATTAACTCTAAATTGGACAACTTAACGATAGCCATATAATTAACCTGTCATTATCATTGATTCCATATATGGATAGGATCATGTGTAACTCTGTGGCACTTTACTTCTTCAGACCATATATAACAGTTGTTGGACGCTATTTTCCTAAGAAGAAAGTTCTTATCATCTTCATTAGTGACAATACATTTCTCTTGTGAGAAAAAAACATTTAAACCTTGATCACACAACTGGTTGTATTAGATTGGCTTGAAGTCCCCACACAAAATGTACATTAGTCAACTCTAGTTGTCCACCAACTTTAATGTCACATTTTCCTTGTATTATCCCTTTGTGTTCGCCCCCAAAAGTCACACATCCATCTTTGGTACTCTCTTTAAAGTTGGATAACAAGTTAAGATCATCTGTCATGTGTCTCGAAGAACCATTATCAAAGTACCACATAGAATCTTGCTCATCTTGTATTGAAGTAAGTGCAACATCGCATTCTTCACCCAAATTTTGTAGGTATCTTCCATGGTATATATCTTTCAGCCCTTTTTACCCACATTTGTCAAACTTTAAATGTTGAAGAAAACTTACCGTAAAGGTTTTGTGATCGATATTAATTCTATCCTCTTCTTGTTGTCCTAATTTTATATGACCTTCGTGGCATCCAACTATAGTAATTCCTTTGGCTTTACCATTGATAGCAGTTGATTTGAATATGAGCTTTTTTCCCTACGGTTCATTTGAATGTGACCTTTTTTCCGATAGTTGTATCGGTATTAAGAGATATATTCATAGTTTCATTTTGTGTCAATAACTTCTTAGGTAAACATCAAGAGCTTCTTGCAAAAGATTCTTATATTCATAAGGTTGACCAAGAACATGTGCTTTGTTCGCCAAGGCATTCAATCTTCCACTGGGTTTAGGGTTTAACTCTTTCACATTTACATTCTCTCCCATTTCGATTTTTCAAATTAATATTCAAGAACCTTGTCCTCTTCACGTTTGGAGTCCCTTCATGAAATTTTTTGAGCCGCGTCCCGCTCCCTTCTCCGTGTCCCGCATCATGCGTCCCGCAACCTGTGACCTGGTCAAGTCTATTTATGACCTCCGCAGTCTCCTATGCCTTATTGACCGCTCCAGCTCATGCGTGTTACATCTAAACTTGTGCCTTGCATTTGTACTTGTATTTCCCTTGTTTTTCATCCTTTCTACTTGTACGAATATGTACATTTAGTTCTAATAAAATACATAAGAGAATAGTTATTCTTATTCTCTCTAATTCTCTCGATCTTTCGCTCGCTCTTAATCTTTCTATCTTGCATCCATCGATTCATCTTTGTTTTACAAATTCTACATGGTATTAAAGCGGTGATCGAATCTCTGAAAATGTTTTGATCGATTTTGTTTCTTTTGAAATATATTCTCTTTCAAAAGTTGTTTTTGGTCAAAGTTTTTAATCTCCCTTTTTTTTTGTTTCCCTTTATTTTCTCGAATCTCTTGTCATGGACTCGACCAAAAGCATCTGAATCTCGTTCAATGGAAACAATTATTCCATTTGGACGAAGATTGCTAAGGCCAATCTTGGCATGCGAGGTCTTTAGGGTTTTGTTACAGGATCGGATGTGAAACCGGTAGAGTCAAGTGTCGGATCGGAAAAATAGGAACAAAATAAACTCACTGTTGTGGTGGTTTACAAAATTCCCTCGAATCTCATATACCGTACATATGGGCACATAGAGTCTCCTAAGAAGATTTAGGACGAGCTGAAACAAGTTTTTTTGCAATGAATCCAATATTAGCCGTGTGTATGAAGTAAAGAAAGACCTTAATAATCTAAGTCAAGAGGGAAAGCCTTTTAACCAGGCATTGGCTGATTTTAAGAAATTATCGTCTAAACTCGATTCTCTAAGGCCTCATACTGTGGATCCTATTGAAATTGCTCTAAGAGCAAAATAGGATCAGGTCTTTTGTCTTTTATTCTCCCTCGATGAAAAATACAACGACCTTATTCATCACATACTTCGCCAAAACGAGTTTCCCTCGTTTAATGAAGTTTGTACGATGATTAAAAGGGAGGAAGGGGGAACCATCTCTTTAAAGGAATGACCGAGGATGCTAATGTCTCTAAAAGCACCTCTAGGAAAACCTCTTCTATCAAGCCTTTCAAAAAGTAGTTCTCTTGTGAGCATTACAAAAAGAAAGGTCATACAAATGATTGTTGTTGGATCCTTCACCCCCATTTGAAGAACAAAATCCGTGACGGCCAAGGTAAGGTTAATATGGCCTTTAAGTCTAACTTTCTCACTAAGGCAGACCTCGAGAAGTTTTTCCAAATTATTAAGTTAGAAAATCAACAAACAAATCAGATAAAGTGGGAGGTAAAGTTACCTCTGCTTTCTCTGTTTTTCGAAACCATATTATTATAGATTCTGGAGCTACAAATCATATGATCATGATCAAAAACTTGCTTAAAAATATAAAACCTCATAGTGACTTTTTTTTCCAATGGGGAGAGTGTTCCAATTAAAAGAATAGGGAATTTTAAGCTTCTCGGTCATGATAAAAGGGTTCTCTTCGTTCCAAATTTTTCTAATAATATTATTTCTATCCAAAAGCTTACAAAATATCTTAATTGTTATGTTTGTTTTGATTCTAACTCATTCTGGATGCAGGATATTAAAAGCAAACAAGTAATCGATAATGGAAAGCTCCTCAATGGTCTTTATGTTCTTGAGTCTATCTATTTTGATCCTGAGTTCGTGTTTATATCAAATTCAAATATTGATAAAGTTTATATATGGCATGCGAGACTTGGACACCCTCATAGCAAAGTTCTAAGTATCATTTTTCCTGATCTTAAAGATAAACATGAAGCATGTGAAGCTTGCATCTAAGAAAAGCACATAAAACAAGTTTTTTCAAACTCTATTTCGGTTTATGAAAAATGCCAACGGATACATGAATTTCCAACGGGCTTGCATCCGTCGTAACTTTCAACGAACGGTCAACGGATAGCTACCATTACTTCGGTCCGTTGCAATCCATCGCAAATTTCAATGGACGGTCTACGAATTGATTCTGTTGCCAACATCCGTTGGAACCCCGTTAGAAAACCACAGAAAAACGTCCAATGGACATCCATTGCAAACGGTAATGGATGTCCGTTGGAAAGTGTAACAGATGCCCGTTGATATTGTAAATTTCGAGGATTACTGGTGGAATAGTTTCTCATGAACTTGCAACGGGCATCCGTTGACATTGCCAACGGATGTCCATTGCAAACAACACTATTTAATGATAACTATCAAGGTTTTAGCATCAAACCATCAACAACGGATATATTTTCAAAAAAATGTCATTTTCTTCAAATAAATATATATATAGATCGAGAGAGTGGATGTATAGAAGAAAATATCCTATAACCGAAGAGATTACGCAAGAACGCAGGACAATGTTATTTCCATGCAAAAGATGCAAAAACATAAAGTATCAAAGTCAAGAAAATGTTTGCAAACATCTTTACTAGGTGGGTTTCGTTGAGAATTACAAAATTTGGTTATTTCACGGTGAAAATTGCGGCGTTAGAGATATTGTGGAAGATGCACAAGTAGAAAAAAAATGAAGAAGTTATTTGTGAAGCATCAACGACCAATCCATATGTGGAAATGGTGTAAGATGCTCTTCCTGGAGTTCTTCATGAACAACCACATGAAGAGATGCCGAACATCGATGCATGCCGATTCTTCAACCTATTGGATTCAGTGAAGCAGCCTATATATGAAGGTTGTCGTGAGGGTCACTCCCGCTTATCTTTATCTTCAAGATTGATGAGTATAAAAACAGACTACAATGTTGTTAAAAATTGCATGGATTCATTTTGCAAAACCATGCGTGAATATTTACAGGAAAATAATCAAGCTCCCGGGACATACTACAAAAAAAAGAATGTTTTAAAAGATTTGGGAATGCCAAATGAGAAAATTGATGTCTGTAGAAACAGTTGCATGTTGTTTTGGGGAAATGATAAAGACTTGTTGGAATGAAAGTTTTGTGGTGCAAGCAGATTTCGGCCAAAAAACCATCTTCACGCAAATATGTACCATACAAAAAATGTTCTATATGCATGTAGCAAACAGGTTGAGAAGGTTATTTGAATCAAAAAAACCCCTGTGGCAATGAGATGCCACGTAGAACACTCGTTGGGTGAAGGTATAATGCAACATCCATCGGATGGTAAGGCTTGGAAAGATTTCAATGAAATATTTCCTGAGTTCACGTATGAAACGAGAAATGTTTATCTTTACCTGTGCACCGATGGTTTTAGTCCATATGGACAATGTGGAAGTCAATATTCTCTATGGCCGGTGATTTTGTCTCCGTATAGTTTGCCTCTCGATATGTGTTTGAAAAGAAAGGTAATGTTTCTGACGTTGCTGATTCCAGGACCAGAACATTCGAAGAAAATTTTTGATGTCTTTTTGCAGCCCTTAATTCATGAATTAAGACATTTGTGGAACTAAGGAATTCATGCTTATAACATTAGTACGACTTTCATGTTTATGTAATGTTATCTGGATGGAGCACGCACGGGAGATTAGCATGTCCATATTGTGTGGCAACCAATATATTTTGGTAGGTGTAGATTATGTGTCTAAAAGGGTAGAAGCCATAGCTGCACTGACTAATGACTCTAGGATAGTAATGAAATTTTTTAAGAAGATCATATTCCCTCGTTTTGGAATTCCTAGAATAGTCATTAGTGACAAAGGCTCACACTTTATTGCTAGACAATTCGTGTCCCTCCTTAAGCAGTATGGCGTGAAACATAGGGTAGCTACACCGTACCACCCACAAACTAGCGGACAAGTAGAGGTTTCGAATGGGGAGATTAAGAGTATACTAGAGAAAACCGTTTCTAGATCTCGTAGAGATTGGTCTGGTCCTTTTCAGATACGAGAGGTATTCCCGCATGGAGGAGTAGAACTTTGGAGCGAGACAAGTGGGACGTTCAAAGCTAATGGTCAGCGACTAAAGCTCTACCAAACTGCTCAACCAATTGAAAATGGAAACTCCATTTCCCTTTCCAATCCACTCATCTCTCACGCATGAGGAATGGAGACGTCAAAGCTTAAAGACATTAAATAAACGCTTTTTGGGAGGCAACCCAGCTCTTTGTTTTCACTTTTGCTCGGTTGTTATGTGCAATGTCCAACAACAAAATAACCTCTCAGAGCGCTATGGTAAAATTTCAAATTATTAATTTATATTTTTGTAATTTATAAATTTTATCTAAATATTTCATTTTCATGTTCAGGTTTGATGTGGATGATGTTCTAAACATACGAACAACAACATCATCAAAAGGGTCCTTACAGGATCAACTCTATTATTCGTGGCAAGTTACGCTAGAAGTTATACGCCGATGATGGTCGCGTACCTTCATCATAAGTTTCTTTAAAAAAAAATTTAATTAATTATATATGTTCTAAACTAACTAATTATAATTTATATTGCAGCGTGCATACAGATGGCGGAAGAAGGATACATTGCACATCTACATAGCTTGGATGCGCGACATGCAAGCCTACATGCGCTTGTTGATGAACAACGCCAAGCGCAATTACTACACCATGAATAACAAATCGACATGGGCAACAGACGAGGTCTTCAATCAACTTATTCAACATTAGAAGTCTAAGGACTTCAAGGCCAAGAGCTAGAAGGCCAAGAAATGTCGGTACGGCGAGAAGGTTCCCGAAGATGGTACATATCGTCATACTAGGGGATCAAAATCATTCCCGAAAAGAAAGCAAGAATTGGTAAATTTCTTGTAGTTATTATTTCAATTTTTTGTTTTTCACAATATTTTGTTTAATTATATTTATGTTATATAACAGATGCAACGAATAGGAAGAGAACCGAATCTTCTTGAGCTGATGGTGGAAACCCACGCCAAGAAGAAACCGATCGTCGAGGAAGAGAGCGACGAACCTGAACACGTCGACCCTCGAGCGGAAAGAACCGTGGAAGCTGTGACGGATAAGATCACACAGCAATCACAAGCTTGCGGTTCAACTTCCAACGAGCTCAGTCCTTTACAAAAGGACAAAATTTATTTGGAGGTAAACATTTATTATATATATTTTGATTAGTATTAAAATATTTTCTAACAATTCTAACTCTAATTTTGTTTATTTTGTAGTCCGTTATACTGTATAAGGGGCGTCCATACGGTCTTGATGCACTTCAAAAGGATATCGCCGAGGACGCCACGACGGTACCTCCTGTGGTCAAAGAGAGCTATACGCAACAACAACATATGGAGGATCTCAAAGCAAAACTTTGAGAAACTGTATCACAACTTCAAAAATTTCGAACACAAATGCAGCACATTGAGAGTGTCATAGAATTACTATGCGGCCGGGCGAGGGAATCAACGCCGCGTCAAGAACCGGTTATCAAGTCATATACAACGCCTTCACGAGGTATTGGTGACCACGGGGATGACATCGGCCACGCAGATGTAGATGAAATGTAATAGAATTAGGTTTTAATTTTTTGTAAGAACTTTTAATATATTAATTATGGTTATTTGAAATTTGTTTTTGAAATTATTATTATTTTATTTTATTTTATTTTTTAACTTTCCAACGGATGCCCGTTGCAAATTCTAACGAGCATCCGTTGGAATAGAAATTTCCCGCCAAAGGTAACGGATGCCCATTTTTTAACAGATGCCTGTTGCCAGCTCCCGTCACTTTGCAACGGATGTCCGTTGCAAAATTTAAATTTCCGCTCATTTTTGTTCCAATGGAGGGGCAACAGATATCCGTTACAAACTAGTAACAGGTATCCATTATAATTTTGTAACGGGCATCCGTCGTAGTCATTGAAAATAAAAGTTTACATGGCTTTATACTCTGTCGTCTAAGAGTTGTGTATATGATATGTTGGTAAAGTTTCATAAGCATGTTTTAAATCAATATGATGCTAAAATAAAACGTCTAAGGATTGACAATAGTGGAGAGTATACTAGTCTGCAGTTTCGCAGGTACCTTGAAGAACAAGGAATTACACACCAAACCTCGTGTCTCTATACTCCGCCACAAAACGGAGTGGCCGAGAGGAAGAACATGCACCTAATGGAAGTCTCGAGAACTATCATGTTCGATCGAGATGTTCCTAAAAGGTTTTGTCCGATCGGTTATGACCACATGTGACATCATTAATAGAATTCCTACAAAGGTTCTAAAGGACAATCACATTATGAGGTATTAAACTCTACAAATTCTGATATTGAGTATTTAAGAACTTTTGGTTGTGTGTGTTTCGTTCTTGTTCCTGACTCACAGTGAAACAAGTTGGAACAGAGGAGCACTAAATCCATATTCATCGGATACTTAGTAAATCAAAAAATCTAAAAAGTGTTTCGATCCAAAATCTCAACATGTAATAGTATCTCGTGATGTTATGTTTCTCGAGAACAAGTGCTTTCATCATAAAATCAGCTGAGAAGAGATTAAAGGAATCTTGGAACCAACAATGAAACATATCCTTTGCCAAGTGTACCTGAACGTCATGAAGACCAAAATGAACAAGAAATATCAGAAAATGAAGAACAAGAAAGCCAGGATGAGATCACATATTCTGAGCAAAATCATGAGGAGGAAACTAGGGCCTCAAATCATGAGAATGAAGATCAAAGCCATGATCATAACCAAAATGAGGATCATAACGTCGATGAAGTTGAAGGAAGGATTCTAAATGAGATAGTGTCTCGGAAAAGCACTAGAATAAGGCGACCAATCTCTGGATAGATTCACAATCGTATTCAATAGCGTGGTAACCAATCACCCTATTTCAATGGCGTGGCAACCGAACATCCTATTCAGAATTTTGTCTCTTTGGCATTTATCTCTACTGATCATAAAGCTTTTCTTAGTAAAATTGACAGGGATATCGAGCCACAAACCTATACACAAGTCGAAGGGAAGCCAAAATGGGAGAAAGCCATGGCTTAGGAGCTAGCAGCCATAGAAAAGAATAAAAAACATGGGACCTTGTCCCTCTTCCTAAAGAAAATAAGCCCTTGGAAGCAAATGGGTTTACAAAATCAAATATAAAAGTAATGGTGAGGTAGAACGTTACAAGGCACGCCTTGTAGTGCAAGGGTATAATTAGAAGCAGGGGAAGATTATATTGAGACTTTTGCTCCTGTTGCTAAACTTCATTCTGTTTGCATTATCTTTTCTATTGCTATTAACCTTAATTGGAGTTTGTGGCATATAGATGTTAAAAACGCTTTCTTTCAGGGGGAAATAAAGGAAGAGATCTATATGAAACCTCCCCCGGGCCTCCAAACCGAAAATGAATTGTATGCAAACTAAAGGGAGCTCTCTATGGACTTAAACAGTCCCCATTAGCTTGGTACACTAGGCTCTAGGATGTTGTTCGAAAGTATGATTTTAAGAGGAGTGAGGCTAATCAGTCCATGTTCATCATTCGAAAAAATTCTGGTATCATCATTCTCTTAGTTTATATTGATGATATCATCATAACAATGATGATAATAAAGGAATAGAAAGTGTTAAATGTTTTCTAAAAGACACATTTGATATAAAGGATCTAGGTGAACTTAAGTACTTTCTTGGAATTGAAGTAACTAGATCTAATGATAATTTATTTCTTTCTCAACAAAAATATGCTAATATACCTCACGATAATAAGACCTGACCTGTGTTATGTTGTGAATCAGGTCACTCAGCATATGCATGCTCCAAAGGAACAACATTGGAAAATGGTGGACCGAATCCTCCGATACATCAAGAACGCTACAGGAAAAGGTATCCTAATGAGTAAAAACAATGACACTACTCTAATTGGATATTATGATGCAGATTGGGCCGGTGACCACAAAGACCGGAAATCAACAATGGACTTGTACCTTTGTTGGGGGGAACCTTATCACTTGGAGAAGCAAAAAGCAATCGGTGGTCTCTCGTTCCAGCGCTGATTCCGAGTACCGAGCTATGGCAAATGCATAATGTGAGCTCATTTGGATCTGGAATCTCCTCAAAGATCTTGGCCTCGAACCTTCGCAAGCCACGATGCTTCATTGCGACAATCAGGCGGAAATTCACATTGCATCCAACTCGCTGTTCCACGAGCGAACAAAACATATTGAAGTTGACTGTCATTTTGTTCGAGAGAAGCTTGAAGATGGCGTCGTTGAATTCATATACACAAGAAGCACAAATCAGCTGGCCGATGTATTCACCAAAGCCACAAGTGAAAAAGTTTTCAAAGATCTCCATTATTGGACAGGCCTCTTTGGTATCTTCAGTCCTAAAGCATCGCATTCAAGCTTAGTCGATTGTCCCTCGAGCTCTTAAGTTGTTGTACTATTTTTCCTTTGTCGGGTTTTTTGTCCCAATTGGATCTTCCCCGAAAAGGTATTAATGAGGCTTTACTTAATGTTGCTTCTGATCGCCTAAGCTTGAGGGGAATGTTAAGAAGAAAGGCCGCATCCCGCTCTATGACCCACGCGTCCCGGTCTCTTCTCCGTGTCCCAGGTCGCTTCCCGCTCCCTTTTCCGCTTCCCGAGCCACATCCCGCTCCCTTTCCCGCATCCCGAGCCGTGTCCCGCTCTCTTCTCCGTGTCCCAAGTTGTGTCCCGCTCCCTTCTCTGTGTCTCGAGCCACGTCCTGCTCCCTTCTCCGCATTCCGAGCCACATCTCGCGTTCCGCGTCCTGTGTCCTAGTCTAGCCTATTTATGACCTCGGTTGTCTCTTATGCCTTGTTGACCGCTCCAGCTCATGCATGTTGCATCTAAACTTGTGTCTTGCATTTGTACTTGTATTTTTCTTGTTTTTCACCCTTTTTACTTGTATAAATATGTACATTTAGTTCTAACGAAATACATAAGAGAATAGTTATTCTTATCCTCTCTAATTATCTCGATCTTTCGTTTGCTCTTAATCTTTCTATCTTGCTTCTTTTGATTCATCTTTGTTTTTCAATTTCTACATCTTTTCGGTTAGTGTCCATTCATCGAGTGGTTTCTCCTTTTTATTTCTTTTGTCATCGATCACCACTGGAGGATTCCATCCAATATTTCACGACTTCCCATGCATCTTCATCTATACCGCGAATATTGGCTTCCATCTTAACTTTCCAATATCCATAAATGGAGGAGTTAAGTATAACGGGTTTGCAATACGAATATAAGTCTCGTGAACCTTCCATCTCTGTCCTTGTTGGAACTCGGACATATATACATAAGATTAACTTCTTTGATTCGTTTTTGTATCTAATCCCTATCGAAAAAATTAGAGAGTAGGTGAACAAGACGTTTTGTTTGAGTTTTCACAACTCCAAAAGACTTTTTATTTAATTCCAATTGTTCCCCACGTATACCTAGAATACAGACGCAGACTCCCCCTGAGACTCTACCCATCTTGAACTTAAATTCCAAGTCCAAACGTCACACACCCCATATGTGACCGTCTAAAACTATTCTTCCAATAATTCTAGGTTATAGAACGATTCCCTGAACCACTCTCCCACAAATTTCTAAACAAAGTGTCTAATATTTGTGTATAGCACTCACTTAAGTTATTTGAAAGAATCTTGTTTCTCGGTTTAAGCTCTCACTTCCCTCTTGAATAGTTTTTGCTCAATCATTGCTGATGGAGTTTATGGTAGTAGCCTCTTTACAGGTTTCCTTGTTTTGTTTGTTAGCATTCTTTGATAGTCTCCATGAAAATCTCCAATTTTTATTTTTTTACTTGTTCAAAATTGACCTATTCAAAATAAGACAATCAAAACTTAAGATAAAAAAAATATCACATAACATAAGTTAATCTAGTGAAGGATCCGATAGAATAAAAAATGATGGAAGTTTCCTATTCTAGTGCAGTTAGGAGTTCAATGTACACCACAGTAAGGTTTAGGCGTGGTTTAGCTTATAGTGTTGGATTGGTTGCAAGGTTCATGAGTTGTCCAAGCCAGGAACATTGGCTCGTATTTAAGTGGATTACGAGACACAACAAGTAATCACTGGAACTAAAGTTGGCATATTCATAGGATGATGACTTTGTGATCAGAGGTTTTTGTGATTCTAACTTTGCCTCTGATTGTGATTCTAACTTTGTGATTCTAACTTTGCCTCTGATTGTGATCGAAGGAGATCAATAGGTGGATATGCCTTCACTCTTGCGGAAGAATACAATAAATTGAAAATCAGGTCTTCAACATGTAATGTCAAAGAATACAATAAGTTGAAAATCAGGTCTTCGACATGTAATGTCATTATACCTTTGAATCTGATTACATGACGCTCTCATGGAGGTAGCATGGCTCACAAGATTGCTTACAAAATTCGATTTTGTTCAAGAGTTGGTGAATGTGTTTGTGGCTCTCAAATGCTATGCATTTGGCAAAAATAGCATGTTCCATGAGACAACAAAATTGATGTTCGTTTAAAGAGTTGTAGCTGAAGGGGTGGTAAATGTGAAGAAACGTCATGTTAGATTATGGACCTCTTCATTGAATGTCCAAGTTCATCATTATCAATAAACGCTAGTTCATGCATCAAGTTTAGTTCATGAATTAGTACAATCATTTAATTAAGTTCATGTATTTAAGTTAAGTCTACATTCATTAGAGACTTATCATTTCACATTCTAGGTGCATGTAGTAGTTTCTCTATATATACTCATGTAATCCTAAGTTGTAGATATAAAAAAAAATCAGAACAATTTCAAGTAAGAAGATCATTTCAATATATTCTCTTCCCTTCTCTTCTATATCCTATTCTAGTACTATTGAACAAGGCCTTAACCGGCCAACAATTGGTATCAGAGCCATAGATTCATAGCCAAGTTCCGCAAATAAACCACAAAAAAAAGCATGGAGAGCAACCAGGAAGTTGGAGCTAGTACACACTGATGTGTGTGGTCCAATGAGAACTCCCTCCATCAATGGAAGTAAGTATTTCATTTTATTCATTGATGATTTCAGTAGAATGACTTGGGTGTATTTTTTGAAAGAAAAATCTCAAGTATTCAGCACGTTTTATAAATGGAAGAAGTTAGTGGAAAATCAGTGTTCATGTCCACTAAAAACCATCAGAAGTGACAGAGGTACAGAGTATACCTCATCAGAGTTTAACAAGTTTTGTGAAGATGAAGGTGTTGAACACCAACTCACAGTTGGATATACACCTCAACAAAATGGAGTCTCAGAAAGGAAGAATAGAACAGTTATGGAGATGGCAAGATCAATGCTCTCAGAGAAAGGGCTCCCAAAGAAGTTCTGGGCAGAAGCTGTCTTTACCTCAGTATACATTCAGAATAGAGGCTTGACAAAAGCATTGAAGGAGATGACACCTCTTGAAGCATGGTCAGGTCACAAGCCTTCAGTTAAGCATTTCAAAATATTTGGCAGTCTTTGCTATTTTCATGTTCCTCAGCAGAAGAGAACCAAGCTAGATGCCAAAGCAGAGAAAGGAGTATTTATAGGCTACAGTTCTCAGTCTAAAGGTTATAGAATTTTTAATCTTGAAACTGAGAAGGTAGTAATCAGCAGAGATGTGACTGTGGATGAGGATGCCTCGTGGAATTGGGACACAAAGAAAGAAGAAAAGCAGTCAAGCATCGTTGTTCCTGAAGTTCCCGATGTGAACATTCCTAGAGTGCAAGAAGTTCAGTCTCCTAGTACTCCAGCAAGTGCTAGAACTCCTCAGAATTTATCATCACCAGATTCCCAGAATGCCACAGGTCCAAGAGGGAAGAAAACTATTACTGAACTGTATGCAAAATTTCCTGAAATTGATGAGGTTGATAATGCAGAAACATGTCATGCAGCCATCATTGAGCCCACAGACTATCATGAAGCAGTCCAAGTTTCAGAGTGGAGAACTGCCATGGAAGAAGAGATAAGGATGATTGAGAAAAATGAAACATGGGAACTTGTTGAGGAACCTACTCACAAGAAAGCCATAGGAGTCAAGTGGATTTACAAGATCAAGTTCAATCCAGATGGTACAGTTTCAAAGTACAAGGCAAGGTTAGTTGTCAAGGGATACTCTCAGCAGTATGGCATAGATTATGATGAGACATTTGCCCCTGTCTCAAGGCATGACACTATTCGAGCAATTTTAGCTCTAGCTGCCTCAAGGGAATGGAAAGTACATCAGATGGATGTCAAGTCAGCCTTTCTCAATGGGTATCTAGATGAAGAGATCTATGTTGAGCAACCTCCAGGATTTGAGATGAAAGGGGAAGGAGACAAAGTTTTGAAGCTCAAGAAAGCTTTGTATGGTCTCAAGCAAGCTCCAAGAGCTTGGTACAGCAGAATTGATAGCTACTTCACTAAGCAAGGGTTTGAGAAGAGTCTCAGTGAGCATACCCTTTATGTGAAGAAGAATCAGGATGGAGAAGTTTTAATCCTTTCTTTATATGTGGATGATTTGATCATCACAGGAAGCAATCAGGAATGGATTTCAGAATTCAAGAAAGAAATGATGCAAGAGTTTGAGATGACTGATCTAGGACTTCTAAACTATTTCCTTGGAATAGAAGTTGATCAGAATTCAAAAGGAATCTTCATATGCCAGAAGAAATATGCAGAAGGCTTATTGAAGAAGTTTATGTTAGAGAGTTGCAATCCAGTCACAACTCCACTTCAAGCAAATGAGAAGTTGTGCAAGGATGACGGACAAAAGAAAGCAGATCAGAAAGTCTACAGAAGCATGATTGGTAGTCTACTGTATCTAACTGCAACAAGGCCTGATATCATGTTTGCAGCAAGTTTTCTATCAAGGTTCATGCAGAATCCTAGTCAACTTCACTTAGGAGCAGCCAAGAGACTCCTAAGATATGTGAAGGGAACATTAGACTATGGAATTCAGTTTAAGGCCTCTACTAGTCCAAGAGTAGTAGGTTATACAGATAGTGATTGGGCAGGATCACAGGATGATATGAAGAGCACTTCAGGTTATGCATTTACACTAGGAAATGGAGTATTTTCCTGGTTATCTCAGAAGCAAGATACAACAGCTTAGTCTACAGCAGAAGCAGAGTACATTGCAGCATGTGCAGCTGTAAATCAAGCAATTTGGCTAAGGAAGATTATGACTGACATAGGTGAACCTCAAGGAGGAGCTACTACTATCTATTGTGATAGTGAGTCAGCAATAGCCATTGCTAAGAATCCTGTTTTCCATCGCAGAACTAAACACATTAAAGTCAAGTATCATTTCATCAGAGAAGCACAAAATGAGGGTGAAGTCAAACTGGTTTCATGCAAAGGAGAAAATCAGTTAGCAGATATTTTCACCAAACCCCTTCCAAAGGGTAGATTCGAAATGCTAAGAGACATGCTTGGAATGAAGAAGAAGAGTTCCAAGGAGGAGTGTTAGATTATGGACCTCTTCATTGAATGTCCAAGTTCATCATTATCAATAAACGCTAGTTCATGCATCAAGTTTAGTTCATGAATTAGTACAATCATTTAATTAAGTTCATGTATTTAAGTTAAGTCTACATTCATTAGAGACTTATCATTTCACATTCTAGGTGCATGTAGTAGTTTCTCTATATATACTCATGTAATCCTAAGTTGTAGATATAAAAAAAAATCAGAACAATTTCAAGTAAGAAGATCATTTCAATATATTCTCTTCCCTTCTCTTCTATATCCTATTCTAGTACTATTGAACAAGGCCTTAACCGGCCAACACGTCAACAAAAGAAAGTCCTATTCACATCTTCACAAACGTTTTATCCACTAGAAAGTTTAGAGAGGCATTAAGCTTGCTAAGGACGTCTGAAGTTTGAGTTAATTTTCAGGGTATTTAATCAGGTAACCTGAGAAGAATTTCATGTAAGTTAGAATCTAAAAGGAGAAGCAGTAGAGGGTTTATGTGCTGACAGTTTGATTGAGCCAAATGAGGATATTTGTGAAAGTTTGTCTTCAATTTGGTGTAATCCCTGTTCAGCTTCATCTACCAAAGCCATATCAAATTGAAGCCAGTTTGAAGAGTACCAAACTTTAGTAAAAAAAAAATGATTTGGGTATTAAAGGTTCTTTGGTATTTTATTGTGGGTGACAGGTTGATATGGTAGTTAAACAGGATCATCATTGTAGAGCTGTGAGAAAGTTGATAAGAATCAATGAGATTATAGTAGATTTCCAGGTTTGTAACTTGGTAACATGTACCGATCCTCATATTGGAGGTAAGGAATACGTAAAGCCTGGCGTTGCTTTGTTTTTTGGTTTACTTTGTGTTCATCATTGCTGTTCTTCCTAAATTGATCTGTAAATCCTCATCACGTTTGATCTGTACAAAGAACTAAGACATGTCTAACTCTATTCTAAGGGAGGGCGTATGAATTGGTTAGGACCGCCTTTTGTAGAAGAACGAGTGATATTAGCTTGTAGTCTGAAGGAGACTTCCCGAGTGCAAGCTCTTCACTATCCAACTAGCCGGCTGGAACAAACAATGAAAGGTCGAGTGAGCGATTCAGAGCATTTGAAAGCTATGTCCTCTTCTAACTATTAAATGACTGATAAAGATTCTTGATGAAGGAGAAGCTGTGACACAAACCATCACATTTATTTCCCTCTCCAATGCGCACTGCCTCAAGTGGCGTGATACCCTGCTCTCGTCTTCAGAAACAATGGTTGCACAATGTATCTTCTCCTTGTCTTTGCTTTGGATCATTGAATGAAGTGACCTGAAGACATACCCCCCTCCGTGCTACTCAATCAAGAATAAGTGAGATTTCATGAGTTGGATGAATTAATATGTAAGAGATGCATGTGTTAGTTAAAAGAATCTTAACCTGAGGCTATAATGTGGAAAAAAGAAAGAGATGGGAGAATCACCTTGATTATTATTGCAAGCTGAGTGCAAAACCTACGTTTTCCACAAAGCAAGAAGCCTACTCCATCAAAAATGTGATTCGTGTCTACATAGTAATATGGTTTTCCAGATCTAGTAAATCTGGTTTTGGACTGGTTAGGTAAAATCATGTATCTGCGAGGAAAAAATGGAACTGATGTTTATCGATAAAACTTGCTCGACAATCTCAAAATAAGCACATTTTTCTTCAAGCATGTAAGAATTGTCCGGCTAACTTCTATAATCAGAAAAAGATCAACTACACTACTTTACCATACATAATTAATACTTGTATCAAATATGAGTTTGGATCTAACTAGTCTTTAGGGTTATCCAATAATATATATATGAGTCCAAAATTCATGTCCTAGCCAATGTGAGATAACTTATCATAACACTCTCCTCACGCCTATGCTCGATCCTGGAGTGTGGACATCGCAATCGGGAGCCCAACAACAATATATTCGAATCGGGACGAAACTGGCTCTGATATCATATTAAATATAAGACTAAAACTAACTAATCCCAAAAGCTAACTAAGAATTTAAGACTGTCCAATACTATATATATGAATCCAAAATTCATGTCCTATCCCATGTGGAATAACTTATTAACAACTTGGAGATTTAAATGGAGAAAAAGAAAATTGGAATAACATAGAGATGCCTCTGTACTTACTTTTGAATTGAAAAAGCTGAACCAACCGAAATGAAATCAGTTACCCACTTGGGTTCAAGTATCAACGTCTTCACTGCACAGCCATACAAGAATTTGGTAGTTTGAAGCTGAAGCACACGAGAAAGCCCTTCCATCAGTCATTGAACATGTATCCATAAAGAGTTATCTGCATGTTTTCTCTGATTTTTTGATCTTATATATGCTGCACAAACCAACCTTCCTTGGACATAAAATAATGGGAAGCAATTGGAAACCCGCTTTTGAATGCCTTCTCTGGTTAGGATTTGAATGAGAGGGGACTTCCTGCAGAACTTTACCACCATGTTTGCGTATGAGCTCCTCAATCTTTTTCTGCTTGCTATTTGCGAAACCTGTTAGGAGGAACTCCATGCCCCGAAACACAGATCTTCTTTGGTATTTACCACGTGATGATAAGTATTTCTCCAGAACACGCGAACCAGAGAATTTTGTTGTTTTATTTCTGGAAGCTGTAAAACCTGAGTAGGCAGAAACTATACTTCAGATTTTCTTGTAAGCGAAACAAAATCATGCAGAAGCAACCCAAAATGTACAATACTTGCCCATACCTTGATGCTCTTGGGATGCCTTCTCCTGGTGCTGCGTGACCTCAATTTCTGAGAAACGCACCCGTTTCCTTGCTCGGAATCGAGTATCACAGTTATCTTCACATCCTGATTGTACTTTTTGAAGACTTTTTGGAGAATGATATGCATCAAGATTTTGTTCTCCCAAAAACATTTCAGGATTGTCATTGTGGTTCTTCTGGTTTTCATTTACTCCAATTGCTGTATGATGTATAGATTGAAAAGGCAATAAGCTTGGCAAGTTCTTGTTCTCTGCACATGTAACTGCACTAGCTTTGAGAGCAGGTCTGCTGTAGTTCTTCATCCAAGCTGAGTGCCTTTGAAATGAGGATTGTGAAACACCAAGTAAAAATGGCGGCACAGCTTGTCCATCCCCTTCGTGAGACTGAATCTCAACACCTGGAAACCGGTGCAAACACTCCTTATTACGATTCTCTGTGGAGCCAAAACAAGTTTCAGATAGGCCTATTGTATTTTGATCTAGAGCAAAAAATGGTACTCCATTTTCTGGTGGAATGCTGCATGGTACAACGGAGCAAAGTTGGTCCACTTGGGTTAGATTATAAGATCCCTCGTCTTGAATACTTGAAACCACATCATCAGCTCTCTCACAAAACCTATGTACGCTGGACTGTGACACTAATCTGCAACTACCTTCATGTTTCTCCTCAAGAGAGCACTTATCTATTGCGGTATCTTCTGATTCTGAAAAGAAACTTGTTTCTCCAACCAAAAGTCTCGATGTGATACCCTGCCCATCTCTGTGCCACAGCTCTTCTAGAACATTAGTAGTGTTCTGCAGTTTGTATAGGAAAGAAAACAGTGTTAGCACCATGTATTACTACAGCTATACATCCAAATCCCAACTTACATTCAAACTATTGGAGGCATGTGCACATGTACCTAGTTTTTACCTTATTTGGAGGAGTGAATTCTGATATCTCCTCAGATGTATCACACAATGCAGGATCCTTTACTCCTCTTGAACCACAAGCCATTCTACCAGAGTGCAACTTTCCGTAGTCATCTTGTACAAAATTATCATTGGAATGTAGTCTAATCCCACCATTATCATCGTGGCTTTCTGAGTGAGAACAATTTCCACCCTCAAACACATTTACATGGCAGTTGGGCTCACCTTCATTGATGCTACACTGTAAACCAACATCTTGAAAGGCTTCTAACATTACAGAATCACCAAAATCAGGAAAGGAATCACTCTGGTCAATATCCTTATCCGGGCAATGCATTGTATAACAAAAGCTCTCTAGCCGTGCTTTACTCAAATTCAGAGCAGCTTCCAGTATAGACACTGCCTCTAACTGATCACTCTTGACTAACTCATGTATAACTAGAGCTTCAGAAGCAGCAATCGAGAGCTTAACTGCATCATCTACATCAAATTTTACGAGCTCACCCAACCGTTGTGCACAACACTTATCCTTAGAGCATATCGCGGAATCAAGGTTCCTCGTCGAAGCCATTGGAGAAATGAGCACGATACAATTGTCACCGTCGCCCTCACGCCGTAAACTTGCTTTTGCTGTGGAAGATATATAACGAGCTGATTTGGATAGTGTGCTAATCACTAAGATACATCAAACGCTGATGAACAAGACACAATGATCTACATTAATAAAATAAGCATTGATTAGGTAGACCATTCAAAATTTATAAACAATAGTTCCATTAAACATAAAAAGCATCTACCACAGGTACGAAGCCAGAACTCAACAGTACAATCCGATGAAGTTGCAAGAATTAAGAGGGGAAGAAGAAGATCAATTACCCCAGAGAGAGAGAGAAGAAGACGAGATTAACCTCAAAGATTTGGGAATGGTGAAACCCTAAACACAAACGCTAGGAACTTGTATGAATAGACGAAAATGGCGCCACTGCGTTACATAAAATCCGCGCGAAACTCATTTTTCCTTCATTAATTAAATCTGTTGTTTACTTAATTTCTGGTTGTGTGTTAGGAATCTAAAAGACCGAATATCAGAAATATAGGGTTAAACCATTTCAAAAATATCCTTCTCTAAAATAATTATTAAATCGAAAAAAATTAAAGAAAAGACAAATTTACCCTTAATATTCGAACGTGAAAAAATCCACGTTCTGCAGTTTTTCGACGTGAAAAACTGTCAAAAACGAGAAAGTCGAACAATTTTCGACGTGAAACATGTTTAAAAGTTTATAACAAGAAAGAATAAGTGATGTCGAACTAGAGAGGGATCGATTTGAAGTTGGCAAGAAAGAAAATGGCTAGAATCAACAGTATGAGTGAAAAAGAGAGCACGAGTCAAGCTTCAATGGCGTCAATAAGTGTAAGCAGATCGATTTCTAGGGTTTTGCAAGCTTTCGAGTCACAAAATGGTTTATTGATTTGAAATGGGTGAGTGTTAGTGAGTCGGTTGGGTCGTAAGGGTCGCAGGAGTTGCATGAACATCTTCAACTCAGTGAGTCGGTTGAGTCGCAAGGGTCGCAGAAGTTGTATGACCATCTTCGACTCAGTGAGTCGGTTGTCTCAGTGAGTGGGATGGGTCGCAATGGTCATTCGAGGGGCGTGGGTCGGTTGAGTCTCAGTGAGTCGGTTGAGTGTTGCAGAGTGTCTGAGGATCGTTTGAGTCGCATGGGTCGAATGGGTCGGCTGAGTCGCATGGGTCGCACAGGTCGGTTGAGTCACATGGGTCGCACGGGTCAGTTGAGTCGCATGGGTCGCTTAAGTCGGTAGAAGTATAATGTATTCGTAATTGGTCATTTTGCAGGTGGCGCCAAAGCCGAAGTTTGTGTATGAATTCAAGCACATGGACAGAATGCCAAAGATCACCACCAAGTGTTATCCTCACGAGACAATAACGACGCTGAAAGGAATCTTAGATGAACACTAGTTGCATTACTTCGAGAAGGAGTCACAATTTAGGCATTTATTCCATTTACAATGTGACTCCACATTGACGAAGGTTCAAATGTCTATCCTACTAAATCACTCCGTGATTATACGGGACAAGACGGAGTTGTGGTTCGTCATAAACGGCATTCCCATCCGGTACTCTATAGTAGAGCACCCATTAATTTCCGGATTGAAATGCGGACCATATCCAAAGGATGGGAGTCCATAATGGGTGTCACATTCAGGCTGAAGAATTTCGACCGTGGAAAGGTGACCCCCGAACAAGTCAGTGAAAAGCTTGTGAAGGCGAAGAATTCCTACGACCGGAAGAGGTTGGCAACTTTGATGTTGTTGGCGCAAGTTATGGCTCACAAGCCTTCAGCAGATAACTCTATTAGCCATGATTATATTGACATGGTTGATGACTTGGAATTTAGTGAAGGCTTTCCATGGGGTCGTTACACATTCGAGAAGATTGTGGATACTTGCCGCAAGCAAGTTAGCGGGGAATCACCGAAACAAAAATGGTATTGTGGCTGTTTCATGATCCCACTAATGGTAAGTTGTATATATTATTCGAATAACTTACATATTTTCGTAC
>CM071871.1:30712852-30743404 GCA_036759665.1 Gynandropsis gynandra | reverse complement strand
AACAAAGGATTTCAACCTATTGGCAGCGAATCTGATGCCGATCGCAAGCTACTCTCGCCGAATCTGTTGTGGTGTGGGGGAACAGTAATTTTCGCGCGAGAATTAGAGGTGCTCTAGAGGAGAGAGAAAAATTGTCGTCAAGGGTAATATGGGATTATCAATATTTTAAGGGTAGATTTGAAGTTGAAACTTTTTTTTCAGCCAAAGGTATTTTTGAAGCACTTTAGCCGTATAAGGGCATTTTTGATAATCCCCTGATAAGTATTACCCTTGTTTACCCATTTTTTTATTCTTTTTTTTTCATGAACTTAATATTTCATCATATGTAAGAGAAAATAATTATAGACAAAAAAGTTAGTCATCCAAAAATTCATACAATTGAAAAAAAAAAAAAAGGTCGAGTACAGGAGAGCAAATATTGGCGGAGGATTGCTTATATTAGTGTATTTGAGTCATTCCAATAACCTTTATTGGAGGAAAATACTCATTCGATACTGATATAGACTTGAGACACTTATTTTGTCTTTTGTCGTATCAATTTTCTAATATATTAATTTGTTGTTGTTGGTTAGATTTTTAATGTGTATAGATTTTCTAGGTTATGAAACATCAGATTCATTGTCCTCATCTAATTTTTGGTTTAATGCATATTTTGAATGATTTGTATTCATGTTGATCGCATGAATTTAATGTCCTATGGGTTCATTTTAATACATATATCATATAAATCAGATCACTTGCATCGAGTAAATCTAATTAATCATATCGAAAGGTAAGTTAAAAAGGTTAAGAAATTATGATATCGACCACTCATGCATTCAAAATTTAGTTTATTTGCTAGAGATATTGGTGACTAAATGATTGAATCAATATCTAGACATTGAAAGAGTCTAATCGATAAATCAAATTCCCCAGTTAGAATGAATTAATTTATTTATGACATCTTCAATAGTGAATCTATATATGTTAAAGTTTAATATATAATACTAGATTACACATTATACCATAATTTGTTCATGACCACAGTTTTCATAGAATTTATATCGGCTTAAATCTCAGTAATAATTTTCAAATAAAATATTATTAATAATAGGTTGCATTAAGTCATTGGTGAGATAAATCTCAACAATATTCCCTAGAGCTTCAATTTCATGCCAAAGATGTTAGTTTGAGAAAATTCCAAATGCTTTAGGAATCATACTTTTAATTGTAAATGTAGTATTTATTTCGCGCAACCCCAATTGAAATAAATAGATATAACAAACCAACAAGTTAATGTACACGATGATATCCTCCAATGTCCGTATTGTGATGCATTAGTATGGGGTAACGAAAGAGTGGAGAAATAAAACAAAAGAAACTTTCTTTCTTTTCAGCATTGTTTTATAAATATATTAACGGATATAATCCGTGTGATTGATACGAGAATATTCTTCGAAATCACACGGATTATTCTGATGATATTTTACGAGATATTTTGGATATTTTGTGATATCTTATTTAATACCGAAATATTTTCGAAGATTGTATAATATCATGCGATATTATATTTCCTTTTCCGTATGATATTATATACTATATAAGAACGTATTCCATGATTAATAAAACCGAACGGAGAATTGATTCGACTTCTTTCAAAATGTAGTCGCATATTTGACATGGTATCAGAGCCTGGTTCGTTCCGATTTGAATATATCGATGTTGGGCCCCCGATTGCGATGTCCACGCTCCAGGATCGAGCATGGGCGTAAGGGGAGTGTTATGATAAGTTGTCCTACATCGGCTAGGACATGAACTTTGGGACTCATATATATGGTGTTGGGCAACCCTAAACTCTTGAACTAGCTTTTGGGAATAGTTAGGCTCAATCCATATTTGACAGAATAAACGTGTTAGATTACCAATAGTGCATGATCCATCTCTTTTCCTAGAAGAGCTATATAATAATTCACCTACTCTTCAAGCGAATATTAGGGCTTGTAGTTCCATCCTAACTTTTTCATCTATTGGTGCACATATATGTACTCTATAACATTGGGTGATGGTTTGTACGCTTTTCGAATTCATCGAAAAATCACTATCAAGTGGGATCACATTTTTCGGTTGAAGAAAATCAATCAAAGTTTGCATAACTTTACATATTATAAATGGGATACATAATCATATAAATATCTTCAATAAGATCGATAGCTCGAATGATTTATATGAAAACATTGTTGTCGAGCTAATACAAAATGGTTGAGAACCAAAACTACCTCATAAATATTTTTCGAAAGGCGAATGATAGGAATGAATATAGTAATTTATAAAAATTTCTTTAAGGTTGATAGATCCAAAATAAAGGGTAGACAATAAAATTTCCGAACAGACAATGAAATCATTAGTTTGGTTCTAGATCTACCAATAATTACAAGAGAAACCGATGCTATCTTACATTTAAAACTCATTAGTTAAATGTACATAATTACTTATCTCTATCAATTTTCATGAGTCTACATTATATGTTTTTATTTCCTTATGATCGATACACTACACGAGACTTAAAATAACAAGGCAAAATCACGTTAAGAAAAGAGAAATTAGCATCGAAAATCAGTGCAAAAATTGCTTGGCTAGTACATCATTCATAATAGGAAAGCATTGGAAATTTCAATAATAAATCAACACCAACTTATTTTACAATTTTCAAATTTAAGCCAATGACATTGCGTCACCAAGGTCAACATAATTAGAGTTGAAGATAGTGTTGGAAAATTTATCTCAAATGTTAACTTAAATTTGTTTAAGAATTTGTAACACCAAGTTTACGCAAGCCTACGTTTATAATTTTGAAGTTGTACCAATTTCTTTGTGTATTGAAAAGAATGATGCTATGACAATGCAAAATTGATTTGGAAAATACGATAGATTACAACATCTTGCATTAGAACGGACAATACAAGTCTAGTGCAAATTGCGTTACTATGCTAATTTTATTTTAAAAGAAATACAAATTATAAAAAGTTACAAAATTATTTTTCGTTTATAATTTTTTTAAATCAACAATATACATTTGCGAGGATGAAGAAGACATAAACGAGGGTATAGGTTAGGGAGTTTATGCAGGCATAGACAGAGAAGCTGCCCGAAATGCAACGCAAAGAATGCAAGAGCTTGATTACTGTTCATATCGCTAGGCCTTGTTTTGAGTATCATGACCTCCTCTTTTTGCTTCGTGATCTCTTCCTTGTGAGCTACGCTCTCTCCTTTTTGCTCCTTGATCTACGTGGATTTAAACCTCCAATTGTTCAACTCATCGCACGAGACTAATGCACTAATGACTAGCCATCGGTATCCTGTCACTTGAATTCTCAGTGACTTAGGACTTCGATAAGCTTAAACGAAGATACCTTCCCAACTGTTTGGATGAACGATCTGTAAAACGAATCAAGAATATTATTTGGATAGATCATAAAATATATTAAAAATACTTACATCCATGTATAGATCGTCAAGCATCGCTTATATGATCTTAGAAAGTTTCGAGTCTTTTGCCTTTTGCCTGACTCAATGATTTATATTGAAAATGTGTTAATTGTTTTCAGCGTCTAAAAAAATCAGGTAAAAATTTGTATATTTAAATATATAATAAAAATTTAATAGTATCTAATTATCTTCTTATCGATCTTGTTAGCTACTTTGTTTACCTTTCCGTGAATCCACCAAGGCTACAAGTGATCGTGTTTGCTCAAATTTTCACCAATGGATCGGCATTGTAGATCTTCAACAACCAACGTCAGATACAATCTCGAACGATCTCCATATCAAATACATTAATCGTGATTCTACTCTTTTTCCTCGACCAATATTTAACTCCAACTCATTAAATCACTACGATTCATATTAGTTTTGATTAGAATTTTATTTGGTATGGGTTTAACGAGATATCACCTCATAATTATATTGAACTTGATGGAAAATGTTAAAGCTTCTCTCTTTCCAAGATGATTCAAGTCGTTCAAGATAGGCTTTCAAGATCGTCTCACTCATGATCTTAGGTGTGCAACATGGATTGAAGAAAGCAAACCTCTTATTATTTTTTTTAGGACAGGGAATATAATATTGTAAATACGTAGCTTTTTTTAGTTTTTTGTATTCTAATTTTTCCTTTCTTAAGTATTTGAATTTTTTAATAAGAGAAGTGCTTTCTATTATTGTACGACCAATTCGGCCGCAATCAATTCATCCAATCAAGCTCTACATTTGCCATTTTATTCTTTTATTCTTGTGCAACTTTGCATTCATTCTTTTTCATTTTATTATTCAATATTTTCGAAGTCTTAAGTTTTTTTATTGTCAATATGAGAGATTTCAAAAACTATTGTATTTATACCAATTGCGGTTATCTCCAAATCCTTCACAATTTATTATTTCCATTGTCAATGCTATTAATGGTCTTTTTAACCCAACTATGACAATTATGGCATTTAATCGCGCAAATAATATCTCATCTCCCCTCAAAATGCATTCCAATTGCATATCAAAGTTTTATCTAGGGGAAGAAAACGATAATTACAATCAAACCAATGTTATTTTATATCATGTTTTAATATGAATGAATCTATATCATCCGTAATATATAGACAAGAAAGAAGGTCGTGTGTACTCCAACCACACAACATTCCATGAATCTAAAATTTTTTTATTATCCACAACAAACTTCTTTCATATGGAATTTTGTTTTCTTGAAATATCATATGATTCAACAACATTTTTCCACAAATACATCACTCAACAGTTGCATAAACCTATCGAAACATTTTTTCTAATGATCTAGACAAGATATAATAATGCTGAATAATAATTCTTTTCTCCAACTATCATTGGCAAAAAAATTTATGGTGACACAATTACATACTACAATAAATATTTTTTACCAAACACATCACTTTGTGCAAAAACATCAATGCATATTCGTCTAACAAATGTTGTATTTCATCATCTACTAATTTTTTTATATGTTGTGTTGTATATTGTGAGTTATATAATCTATTTAAACTATGAACAATTGACATTAAAATATCATTTTGTATGGAATTTGTTTCCTTTGACTTGCCTTTTTAGGTTTAAATCTTTCATCCCCATAATAACATTAATTCAAAATATTTATATTGCCTTTCCAAGATATCATACAATTTTTGCACACATGTCAATCTTTTCATTCTGCATTCTGATAGATCAAATGAGCTTCGACGTATTATAAGGACTTAGGTCATGTGTTACCTTTAAAGAAAACACCACGCAACGTCGCAAACATTTGATTTATATAATATATTATGGTATTACAACTCGTCTTCACACCCATCAATCTAAACTAAAGTGGTAATTGAGAATGATCATCACAACAAACATACAAATGTTATTTTTTATGCACCAAGTAGCTCGTTACACTTACTAATTTAAACATTTGATGACTAGAAAATGCATATCTAATCATTTCTATATATCCATCATGACGATTACTATCATAAAACTACTTTCATTCATAATCTATGCATAATTTTTAAAAATCACTTGATTGTTCTTCAACGTCTGTATGAGATGTTATTGTACTCATGTTTTCACCATGATAAACTCAAATGTGATAGTTTTCACTAAACCGTTTTTGTACATGTTTTTAACACAATATATGCACTTTCAAACTTGAAAGAAACATTCTATGTTTTTGTATCAAACCTCCCACACATTCATCTTTGAAGTGGCCGAATATTTGAACCATTTGTAGATATTGTGAGTGAGTTTAGATTATCTTATTTCTTTAGATAAATATTTCCAATTTGATGAAACAATAGAATTAATGTATAAATATAGAAATAATTGTCAAAGAAATTGTGTTAAACTTACGCAGGGAAAAGTAACACAATTGTGTTGACCATTATGGCAATCAATTAACTTGTTTTAGCAGGTTTTTATTTATTGTATTTTCAGCAACACTAAAGCGATTGTGTTGCTAATCTAATAACCAGCGTTAAAAAGTGTAACATTATTGTAGTGCTAATTGCATTATAGCTTTTGTGTTACCCTCATGTTAGCATATCGTTGAAAAGTTCATCGCAAATATCGTTGCAAACTTTCCATTAAACTTGTGTTACATTTATGTTAACATTATGTTGAACTTTTATGATGCAAAGGTATGCAAAAACTTTTCAGAACGACATTGAAAGTGTATTAAGGTAGTATATTATTAACGTTATGAAACGTGATCCTAATGCAAGGTTTTTTTTATAAATGTTGTTGACTTTACGTTAAAACTGTGTTGCCATGTTCAACGCTATTATAATGCAAATTTTAGCATTGATTTGTCATTACAATGGCTTTGTTGCATTAGAAATCTTTTTTTTCAAAGCAAATATGCATTGACCTTAAACTTTTTATAGTAATGTGGTTTTTGGTAGTAATTTATCTTCCATGAGGAGGTAAATAAACAGACATGTACCAGAAAGGAAGCCACTTATTAAGTTTGATGTCTATTTCAATAATATGTCATTGACGAATACAACCATCCATGCAGTAGGCATAGGCAATAGAATTATACACCCACCAACATTTACCGACAAACCAAGATATATAATTGTAAACTGCTATGATGCAATGGTTATATGCATATGGTATGAAAAAACCGTACCTTTTTTGTAATGATGATGGTAAATCCAAGGGGGATAAAAATCTCTCGAGAAACATATGACGGAGGATTTCCAAATGATAGGTTGGATATTAAATTTTGTATATATTTAAAATGAAATTAGATGATCTTTTGACATATCTCAATTTCTTTATTGTACTTGTATCATATAATTTATAAATAATCAAGACGTATAGGGTATATATAAACGTATAGTAGTATAGCAAATTAACTACTTTTAAATATTTGTTCAAATACATAATAAAATGAGTGGAGAAAGCAACTACATGTATTGAAAATATATAAAAAATGAAGGTCATTAAAGTTCGGCGAAGACACTAGTCATGGTAATAAATGAAATAAATGAATGCCTTACCTGTTGATATCCATATGCACACCTGATTGTTTGGAGAATCTTTTCATTTCATATACATCATTAAAAATAAATTGTAATGAGGTTATCATGACATCTTAAAATGAATATATTTATCCTTTGAAGACAAAAGTCTAGAAAGAGTTGGTACAACATAAGATGCCGAAGAAACAATTTCTAAAAAATGGATGAAGACGAACATTAAATACAAGGAAACACAAGAACTAAAATATGTCTTAATTTTTCAACATGTTCGTATGGAACAGAACTGATAAGTACTATCACTTGGTAGAATGTGAACATTCATCCAGCACCAAGGGAGTTGAACTACTTAGGTTGCTATTCTCACAAATTTTGCCAGTAATGCAAGAGAGCTGAAAAAACACTTTTCTTGTATAAAAAAAAGTCATTCACACCTGTAAATCGTGTTCCACCTATACTTTGATACAAAAATGTGGCTGAGACGATATGAGCAAGAATTTGCCAAATGGCTATTGAAAGTTGGGCACGACATAACACCTAAGAGAAGTATTATAGAAAATGAGTAAAACGAGGACGGAAAATTTTGATCGACACAAATTTAGTGCTTGAAATCATACAAGAGTTGTTGCAAACAATACGGATGCAACATTTCCAATGTTTCTGAATCATGAATGTCTCAAAAAAATGGTGATCCTAACTCTCTGTAACAAAACACGATTGGTAATCACTCATTTGGTAAAAAGAATATTGGAGCCGAAATTATAACGAGAACACATGTAAACTATGCTACACAATTAAAATAATGTCATCTACAACAATTTATATCATAATATTCACTAAAACTATTTTATTTTATGAATTACATATGTTATTGTATTAATAATGGTAATACAAGATCAAAAAAATCTATACATATTGTCATCAACTCAAAAAATGAGCTACGCCTCTTGATGAATAACTAAAATATTAGTAAAGTTCATTCAATTCAGATATTATACAACTCACATCTTAAATCATAAATTATGAGGACGTATTGGCATAAATTTTCAAAAGGAAAAACAATATAGTAGCTTTCAATTTGGGAAGATCTAAAAGCTGAAATTTGATCATAAACTAAGAGATGATTTTGAAGAAAACGATTATGGTCGTTGTCGATGTAAATTGACACCCATTATTTAAACATATCAATACTACGTATAAATATGTAATAATATATAGTATATAAATATTTTTGTTACTAATTTTTTCTTTATCTAATTATGATTCAGTTGTTTTGTACATTTCATACATCATCATCCTCAACAAATATTTATATAGATGACAAATTTAATATCATTTGGAAAATTTCACAGCAAATAAGTTCTTTTAACACCATATACAAACAAACAATGGTTACTAAAATATTTCGTTCTAAAACATCATTAAAATTAACATTTATTTTTTAAATACGAATATGAAAGAAACATCTAATGATAAATAAAGATTCAAAAAAAGATTCAAATATTCATTTTTCTTTGTTCTGATACATTGTTTCGTTCATGCAAATTCATTTCTCAATACTACAAGAAAAATTAAATTTCCAGACAACAAAATCTGTCCCCAATTCGTCTGGAAAATGGTTTCCAGACGTTTTCTGGGCGGATTTTATCGGTCCATAAATAAACGTCGCTAATTAATTTTCATTCGGAATTCGACCGAAATTCCGACGGATTTAGTCGTCCTTAAAACGTCCTAAATTTTTATGGATAAAAAAATTTAAAAAATTGAAAAAATTGAAAAAAAAAATCGGACGGATAATTTCATCCGGAAAATATTTTCTGGCAATTAGAAAAAAAAATTCGAACGGATATATTTTTCCGTCCGGAATTTTTTTTCCAAAAAATTTAGAAAATAAAAAAATAAATTAGAATTTAAGGACAAATCCGTATAGAATTTAAAAACAAATAATATTTTCCGACAATTAAAAAAAAGAATTTTCATTTATAAATTACGAACGGATTAAAATCCGTATAGAATTTAAGGATAAATCGAAATTTTCGTCCGTAAAAAAATTTCATCGTTGCAATCACTTTTAGATATCACAAAATTTGTGTAAACCACGCTTTATATCTCAAACTCTCTAAATAGGGAAAAAAATATTTCAAAATATATTTCAAAATACTCGAGCTGTGTCTGGATTTTCTAAAAACTTCATGTACCATTTCGGATTGACGAACAATTTAATATCCATTTTTTCTATATAATATTTACGTAACACTAATACGGTGAAATACTATTGACTTCTCACATCATATATTACATCGGATCAGATTGTTACATTTTTTGTCGGGATTTTGAATGTGTGTGTATATATATATATATATATACTTTCTTATGAATATATTTGTATGGGTACATTTATGTATAATTATAATATATATATACACATATGTGTCTTTAAAAATACGTATATGTATATATAGTAGACAAAATGGACTACAACCTCTAAAAATATAATATTTTAGTTATTTAATTAAAAATCTATGCATCCAATAGTTTTCACCCTAATTTATTTAAAATAAAATCATTATTTCGAAAATGATAGAAATTTGTTATGTATTTCCTTCTGATACATTTTATCCAAATATATAATATCGAACGGTTAAAATAAAAAATACATTTGATATATTATTAGTTTTTAATCTTACATTTTTCTTTTCGAAAATGATAGAAATTTGTTATGTATTTCCTTCTGATACATTTTATCCAAATATATAATAGCGAACGGTTAAAATAAAAAATACATTTGATATACTATTAGTTTTTAATCTTACATTTTTCTAAAAAAAATCAACTTCAATTTTACTTTTATAATATTGATATTCTCATATTATGTTTATGACTTGTGCGACCCATACTACTTTATGAACCAAACAATCCATACGATAATCCATACGATCCTTGTGGCACATATGACATTTACGATCCATGCAATCCAAACGATCTATATGATCCTCAAAAATCGCTAGAAATCGCTCTAAATCGCTGAAATTCACTCGAAAATTATTAGAAATTCCTCAACTCTTCGAAATCATCTCTCACTCTTTTCTCTCAAGCTCTCAACTTTAAAATAGTTTCGTTTTGAAAAAATGTTAAACGGTATATATTTTCATTAACAAAAAATAAAAATACTTCTATCTTTTCTTCAATTTCTATTCTTTATTATTTATGTTTTGTCCCGCCATAGTTCAAAAAAATCTGTTCGATGCAAAGAAATTGATCAAAATAAGGAATTTGAATTCCAATGATATAATATAAGAAGAAACTCATCCAAATAAGAGAAAAAAGATAAATCCAAAATATTAACAAAATACGTTTACAAGGTCAAGACTTTGCATCTCCAAAAAAGAAATCAACCCCCCTCAGAGACACTACTTATGGTGGATGCGGCAGAAGAATCCTCCGGCTGCGACTCAACCACCGTAGTTTCCGGCAGAGGCTGTGGCAAGGTTTCTTGCTCAGCCACCATGGTGGGTGCTTCGGTCTCAGCAGGGACAGAAGTCTCGATAATCTCCGGCGGCTTGAACTTGTTGATGTAGTAACTGAGAGACGGTCCGTTGTATTGTGTTGTCTGTGGTTGGGTCGGAGTTTTTCCCACTTGGAGGAGGATGGAGGAAGCTGCTGCAATCGAGATAAGAGCAAGACCCGCTACAATGGCTGCCGTGTTCTCCGCCCCTTCGGATGAAGATCCTGCACTTCCTGAGCTTATCACACTCTCTGCTACGTACACTGAAGGCTGTGATAAATACCGAGCAAAACTATTCTCAGCAAAGTAATAGCAAAGCTCGTCATAATCATCAGGCGCCGGTTGAGAGGACGAAACCTCTCTCAAGCTAATATAACTTGAGACAGGAGAATTACTACACAAACTTCAGCTGTGGATTTACATGACATGTGGTATGCAAGCTAAATATTTCCACCAAAAGCACACAACGTACACATGAAAGACAATGTAGTAAAAATGCTGCATATAAAGGCTCTGAAAGAAAGGTGGAGACACAACCATCGATTCTTGACGGAGTGAACCACAAGGGTAAACACAAAGCTGGAGAATACAGAACTGTTAAGACCTCCCCCTTGAGAAAATAAAGGATTCTAACACAATATATAAAAGGTATGGACCAAGCAAATCAATGCCAATTAGTTTTGAATTGAAAGTACATGTACCTCGTCATGAACTACATGTTCCCACGAATTTCATACGGTAGACAGACCAAAGAGACTGTATTTGACCAATAAATGCCAGCATCTATAAAAGCATGGATTCTACGTTACCAACCTCGACGGAGTAGATGTTGGTCTGACCAGCGGTGTCCTTCTCGACATAGCCAGTCCAACCCCGCTTCCGGGGCGGAAATGTTCCTGCCACTTTGGTCTTGTCCCCGGCCAACCATTCCACACTCACCTTCCCAACCTGGGTTCCGTTTCACCCACCAAAATCGAACCTTGGGTTAGTGTTTCATGAGGAAAAGATCTGGAAAACTTTACATGTGTGGCCAAAGTCATGATGTCCATTCCTACTCTGTTACCATTACAACAGAGAAATGAGTTCTGATTCACCCACTTCTGTTTCATCACCACCTCGATAACTAAATAATAAATTGCGCTATTTAACCCTCAGTTCTTACACTACAACAGAATTATCCATTATCATATCCACCTGATTAGCTTATCGTCGGATTATTCTGTAGCTTAATTCGGAAAATGGTTTTAGACTCTGAGCATGAATGCAACAAAAAAGAAAAGAAACGTAAACAACCAAACAAAAAGTATCCAGCAGAACTGTTTCCGAGATTTGTTCCATCTGCTAAATGGGTTTTGGCCAATTCGAAGAATCTTCTAACAATAATCAAAGCACGTGAAAGTAAGCACCTCCTTGTCGGGAGCACACTCTTCGTCATTGCAATCGGGATCATTGGAAGAAGCTTTAATCACGGAGACGAGATGCTTCCGTCCGGCGAACTTTGAGCGGAAGAAGAATTTGTCGAGAGGCTTTGGAGACGCCAAAACACAGCCGTTTGAGGATAACAGCGCATGCGCGGTAGACGCCATGGCCGATTTGACTAAGGAATGAAGCCAGAAATAAGGGGAAAATTAAAAGAAGTATTCTCTTCTTCTTCTACTTTTTTTTTGTTTCTTTTTCTATGTTGAAGAATATATTCTTTGGTGGAGGAGGGGATTATGTGTTTGTGTGGTGAGCAAAACCGTTCTACGCGTGTCAATATCAAACCACAAAAATGATGTGATGTGAGGAGTAAACCGGTTTTGGATAACCGGCCGAAATTACGACAATCTTTGTTTAGATAATTAACGGCTGTGATTAGTAATGATTAGTGATAATTGGGATGGAAAATTCAATTTTAATCGGAAAATTCAGTTTGGGTTATCCAATGTTGAGTTATTTGGAACAATAAGATGGAACAAACTCATATTTGTCTACTTCGTCTATTCTCCCTCGTATTCCGCATTCATCCTATTTTCTCTCATATTTCGGTCAATATTTTATTTCTTCCTAATGTTTAAAAATTCTGCCACAATTCCATCCGTTAAAAATTATGTTAAATCTTTCAATTTTAATCCGTTTTTTACCCAATTTCAAACCGACCCGATCCGACATTAATTTAGACCCAGTTTAGACTCAATTTGACTCGGTTTAGACTGAATTTTGACCAGAATTTGAAACCATTTTGATCCGGTTTAGGCTCAATTTTGACTTGGTTTATACTTAATTTTAACCATATTTGAAACCAACTTTGACCAAAATTTGTATCCAATTTTAATTTTTACCCGATTAAAATTCGAAACAATATGAAATTTTAACCGAACTAAACCTTAATTAAAGAAAACCCGATTTTTATCGAAATTACACCGAAATAGCAATAAAGCCTGAATTAATATAAAATTTCAACTGAACTAAACCGAGTATCCAATTTTAATTTTTACCCGATTAAAATTCGAATCAATATGAAATTTTAACCGAACTAAAACTTAATTAAAGAAAACCCGATTTTTATCGAAATTACACCGAAATAGCAATAAAACCTGAATTAATATAAAATTTCAACTGAACTAAACCGTTTAATCCGATTAAAACCCGAATCAATATAAAATTTTTAACCGAATTAATCCAAAATTTAAACAAAAAATTATTTTTCGTTTATTAGAATTATAACCAAATTTAGTCAAATCGAGTAAAAATCTTACTAATTTTGGTTTAAAAATCGAACAAATCGATAAGCATCGATTTTTGTTTAAATTTCGGTTTAATTTTTCTGAATTTCATATTTATTTGAGTTTTTAATGGTATGAAAATCAAAATTGGGTCAAATTGTACATAATTCGAGTAAAAATCATACTAATTTTGAGTTAAAAATCAAACAAACCGATAAAAATCAATTTTTGTTTAAATTTCGGTTTAATTTTGTTGAATTTCATATTAATTCGAGTTTTTAATGGTATGAAAATCAAACTTGGGTCAAATTGTACACAATTCGAGTAAAAATCATATTAATTTCGGATTAAAAATCGAACAAACCAATAAGAATCGATTTTTGTTTAAATTTCGTTTTATTTTTTAAAATTTCATATTGATTTGAGTTGTTAATGGTATGAAAATCAAAATTGGGTCAAAGTGTACACAATTCGAGTAAAAATTATACTAATTTAGGGTTAAAAATCGAACAAACCGTTAAGAATCGATTTTGTTTAAATTTCGGTTTAATTTTGTTGAATTTCATATTGATTCGAGTTTTTAATGGTATGAAAATCAAACTTAGGTCAAATTGTACACAATTCGAGTAAAAATCATACTAATTTCGGGTTAAAAATCAAACAAACCGATAAAAATTGATTTTTGTTTAAATTTCGGTTAAATTTTGTTGAATTTCATATTGGTTCGAGTTTTTAATGGTATGAAAATCAAAATTGGATCAAGTTGTACACAATTCGAGTAAAAGTTATACTAATTTCGGGTTAAAAATCGAACAAAACGATAAGAATCAAATTTTTTAAAATTTCGGTTTAATTTTGTTGAATTTCATATTGATTCGGATTGGATTTGGATAAAAATAAAAACTAGACCCAAATTATGGTCAAAATTGAGTCTAAAACGGATCAATATTGAGTCTAAACAGGTCAAATTTGGACCTAAACTCTAGTCAAAATTGATCCTAAACCGGATCAAAATTAGGTCTAAATCGGGTCAAAATTGAAATAATTTAATAGAATTTAAACGGAGGGGAATATAAATAGAATTTTTAAATATGAGGGGAATAGAATATTGGCCGAAACATGAAGAGGGAATACGATGAATACATCAAAATTTGAGGAGAATAAACAAAATAGGCAATCATGAGGGGAATAAGAGTTTTACCATATTAGATTAACCAATGTTCGGCTAATTTGATTAAGGATGATTATATTGGAAAGAAAATCGAATCAAATATTGGTAGGTTTATATTGTGGTTAATATAGATAATTTCGAATAGCACAAACAGTTTGATAATGGAAAAATGACAATGCAGAATAATATGATAATGGGTTTGGTTTAACTACATCTGAAAGCTCAAGTAACGAAGATACCAATACAAAATAAAAATGATATATTTTAGAAATGATGAGTTCTAATTATATATTCAAAGAATTTCGAATATATAATTCGGTCTCACCAATAATTGTTGGTAAGTACAAAAATAATATTTTGGAAGAAATGTGTGAAATTATTTGTAAGTATTTTAATTTTGACGTAAAACCCTCAATCTTAAAATTATTAATATATATATAAATAAATTTTTTGTCAACCAAAATTATTTTTAACTTGACATAAATACGTAATTAAAATAGATATTTTTAATAATAAAATCTAATCGTTTAATAATTTAAATACTCGCAGAGAAAATAAAAGCAAACATGCAGTACAAGAATTTCAAAACACTTCTGCATAATATTTTCCCATTTAGAAAATAAAATTTTAGACACGGATAATTGCTTAAAAGAGGTTGAGAAAGGATTGTAATATATTTACAATGTACGATGGATTTTATTTGAAATCAGTAGTATCATTGGTTATACAAAATATTTACAATATAATAAGAAGCAAAATAAAGAAATTCTCTTGCGGTGTGGGCTTGAGATAAAGCGAAGCAAATTCAAATAGAATAATTTAAGCATCTTCGTATCAACATCTTAATTTACAAAGATGTTAAATCCAAAATAGAACGAATTTGAATTTAATTAAACAAAAAAGAATAAACAGAGAAATACAAGTACTCCTTCCTGCTTTTTCGGTCTCATGATCCATCCATCCATCCATTTCCTCTCCTCTCCTGCAAAAGCAAAGTTCCATTCTTAGGAGTCCTAACTTAGGACCTCGGGTTCAACAAGCAATCAATATTTCACGATTCTTTCTTATGCATTCTCATATCTTCCATAATTTTTTTTCTGTTTTTTTTTTGTATTTCGTATGACATACAATGCCAAAGCCCTTGTATTTGTATCTTCAAGGTTTTACTTGAAAACCATTATATATAAAACACAAATTTACTTCCATCAGCATTAAGTCTCAGATCACAACTAATTCGATTCAGTTTGACAGTTATACATTCCCCCTCATGATACCGACCCTACAACACTTACCATGGGGCTCTCCTTCGCTCGCTAAATAACTAAGGTTCAATCGGGTCTAAGTTGTTCAGATTGCTGAATATATATAAAAAAACGAAAAATCAGCTAACGAGGGAAGTAAAGTAGAATAAGGGATCGGTCTCAAAAACCATCTTGAAATCTTCTCTGATTTTTCAACAGTTGAATCCATTAACCTTATCGAGAGCTTATACAGTATAACAGTTTCGGATGAAATTGTTCTGATTGATGGACACCTATGTTGATTCTAAGAGTAACTCGATCTGTGGTGCAATCAGTTCAATGCACAAAGAGAGTAGTACCTGAATCTGTTAACCGCCAGTTTCAGGGCACTCTTCTCCAGGATTACCCAAAAGCTTAGCCTTTGTTTGCCAATACTGCTGGAACCTTTGCCTTGCATACTCCATGTAGTCGAAGTCGATTTCGTTCACGTGTTCCTGAGAGTTTAGAGTGCACATTTATGATTGATACTACGTATACATACAAGGGTACACACATCGCAGAAGTGTAATGGATGATGGTAGAAAGTACCGATATTATTCCCCATAAGCCCCACACCAAATGGCTCGCTAGTGTATACTTCTCAACATCTTCGAGCAGGGTCTCCACCTCGGTATCGCTGGGATTCTCACCTGTACAAATGCATGCTAACTTTAAATGACAAAATAATTACCGTAAAATTCTGGAGAAGAGAGGCAGAAAAGTAATTAATATTCTAAAAAAGAGAGAATGGAAATTCTCCGAGAGGATGAGAAGATACATACCGGAAGAACTCAAATAGATTTGCAGGAATCGTCGACGTTCCTCCACACCTATTGCAGTCACCCGTGATGATCTTATCATTTCTAAAGTGGAAGAACAAACATCTCAAAAAACTAGTACCTGGCTTAACCACTTACCAGGATATTTACTGTAATCCAAAATGTGAGGTGCTTCTGTATGGTAGTCGGCAGCCATCTCGCAGAAGTGATTAGCTAAATCATAGGCAACAGGGTTGTAGCTCGCATACTCGTAATCCTATGGTATAGCCAACACGAAGGTGTAGATTGGTTGTTTATAACAAAATGGAGCACCTACATCATAAGCATGTCCAAAGAGAAGAATTCATTGTGTGAAAGACTTACAATGATTGTTATTGACCTTGTCTCTTCATCTATCATTATGTTACCATACTGTAAATCATTGTGGCAAAATCCAATACGCTCATCATCCCTAGAGAGAGATTTCTCAAGCACAATAATCTCTTCCTCTATAGCATCGAGACAAAAGGAATTAGCTTCTTCTGGTGAAGCCAATCCCCTGCATGCACTCAGCCAGTTTCTGAAGCACAAAAAATAAAGGGGACACAACATGAACTCGATGACAAGATAAGAGCAAATGGAATCGAATGCTTCTAGTACAACGTAAGCAAAATTATACGACAAGTGTGAAATATAGAAACATACCGTAGTCTATCCCAAACCCAGGCCTTCTTCCCACCATACATTTCAAGATTGTGAAACTCCTTCATTTTGGCAGCTATACGAGCAGATATTTCCGGATCACGCAAATCACATGCAGACAATGTCTGAAAGTTCATTTTTCAAAAAGTAACTCAGCAATTTACTGAACATCAAGAATCTTATCAACTATAGGTGAGGATCCTCGAGCATACATCATTTCAAGAAATGGATACCCTTACTACTAAAAAGTTGGGGCAGAGGCAAACTTTCCAGTGTCTAACGAGCTCAATCATTTCAATGAACATACATGGAAAATCAAAATATGAAAAATAAAATTTGTACCCGTGCACGGATGAACTCCTCGATACGACCATTACGGAAACGCTCTAGTAACAATGGTCCTTGCCCATGTTTTGACATGAACTCGAATGTTCTGATCTCATCCTCGCGGTCAAAGAATATGTCCACGCCCTCACCATAAATCCTAACCAGAACCTTACGCGAGGGACCACCTGCTCTTGTCGGCCATTTTATCTGAAATACCTCATTGGTCATTGCACCCTTCAAGGGAATAACCTGCAATGCCTTTGAATCAATCACATCCTCCCACTCGGATGCTACTATTTGTAGAGCATCCTTGACTTCTCGGGGAAGACGATATTCCTTATTCTCTATGTCCTTTTCGGCAGCCACCATCGTATGTTGTCAGGCAAGACTTCCACACAGAAGATCCTGAGTACAGCAAGAACCTCTCTAATTTTAAACAAGTATATTCATGATCGAACAGTAAGTGCCTGATAGCATATAACTCTAGCGAAACTCAAGAACAAAATGACATAAATTCCTACTTAATCACAAAATCAATTTGAATATCCCAGTTGTGTCAATTCGAATGGTAATCCTACGAAGCAATTGTATCTATAAAACGAGATAAGCAGATCCAATACGCTAATGCAAATTTCATTCCAGCTCCAGAGCGAACTAATCCGATTACTTCGAAATCAAGAAAAGAAAACTTTCTGAGAGAATTTCCGCAGAATTTCCCGGGAATCAAACAGAAACATACAAGCATCCACATCTTCTGGCCGTTCATAAAATTAAATCACAAGAATGGATCACACACCGTGCATGTAAACCGAATCAATTCCAAATCAAGGAAAAAGAATTCGAACAGGAATCGTGATTATCGTTCACCTTGACAAAGATTGTTATCTAAACTCTTCTCTCCGTCGCGTATTTCTCCGATCGATAACTGAGAAGATTCCGAAATAAAAACGAACGGAGAAAAAGCGCGCGGCGTGGAATCGGAGATCACAAGAACGCAGAGGAGAGGAGGGATCAACCAACAGCTTCGCCAACCTGAGAAAATGAATATTTCGTGACTTGGGAGCATTTATATGCGACGAAGACGACAAATCTAAGCCGTAGGATTTCTCCGGTATCTTCCTTGCGCGATTTAGCTTTGGTTTTCCAGAAATGCTCAGAAGACCCTCTAAATGGAAAACAGATTTTTGCCTGCTATAATAAATCGATTTATTTATTTTATTCTAGGAAAAAAAAAGAGTTGACATTTGTAGACATAGCCCCTTTTTTGTACGCAGATGCACATGCATAGGCTATGCGATCTATTTGTGGAGAGCCGTCTTGTATTTTGAAATTCGTGTTCAATAATAATACATATACAAAATACACTAATCCAATTCATTTTAAAATTTAGAGTTTGTTATTCTACGTAAATCAGAAAAAGTATAGTTATATCTAATCGTATTTGTTAATTTATCTATAAAAGGAGGAAATTTTGAAAGTTTGTGAATTTTATTTATTTATTCGAAAATTTATAGATTAATTTCGTTACATAAACTTCTGAATTTATGCCAAATCAAATTTAATTAAAAACACAAATCAATTCAACAGACCAAAACCTTTGCTCCTAAACAATTTGTAGTTTTAAATTAAATCTGACAAGATATTATTTTAATTTTATAAAATCATTCACGTTTACGAAAATCAATGTCAATTAATTAGTCCGTTAAGTTAACGAGAAATGTGGATAAATGGAAAAAAAGTCAATTTTTCGTTAATTTTGAATTAAGTTTCAAGAATATTCTGATTTTTTCCTTATTTAATTGTATTATAAAAACACATTTGCTATATATATATATATATACATCAAGAAATCGAGACAAGTAATTAAAAACAGATTTAGAACAAACTTCAAGACACCGTTCTCACAGAACAAGAAAATAATAAAGTAATATAACTACCCGATACTTTCAATATATATATATATATATTATATTTCAAAACTGACCCTTCCCATAGGATCTCTCACAAGTAGATCCATTATTAGTCAACGCGTCCATTAATATTTAAGTAGCTCTCACAAGGGCATTATTGTCATTCAATAATAACAAAAACATGAAATGCCAAAATTTAATTTAATGTTCCCGCGGACGACGCCGCACATGGCCCCTAGCTCTTGTCCTCCTCCGTCTTCCTCGTTTACTTTCATTCCTCTCAGAGATTTCTCCCTCTCCTCTCTCCTCCCTCCTCTCTCCCCGCACATACATACGTAGATACAGATGTTCATATACATACACGTATTTCGGCGGCAGTTCCACCGGTGTCGGCCACCGGAGTCGAGTTCGGGTACGGAATTGCGATCGCAGTAAACATCCTCGTTCTCATCATCACGATCATGCTCGCTTCAGAGTAAAATGCGCCAGAAACCTCCGCGATAGAGCCTCCTCCTCATCCTCCTTTACAAGTGATCGAGGAGCGCGTGGGCTCCACGATAAACGTCGGAGGTGAAATCGGGTAAATATCTACCAAACTCATATCTAAATACTTTGTACATTTGTAATAAAAATACCTATCCTAACTCAAGACTTTAGGCTTTTCTAATATCATATGAGGTGAAATCGGGTAAATATCTACCAAACTCATATCTAAATACTTTGTACATTTGTAATAAAATACCTATCCTAACTCAAGACTTTAGGCTTTTCTAATATCATATATATATATATATGAAAGTCTATGTTCTAACCAATATAGAACAATTTATTATAACACCATTCTTCATTTTTTCTAAATTTTGTTTAAAATATAATATTATAAACATAATAATTTAACTCAACCGAATTTGAAACATATCTTCTTTTAATGTTGAATCAAGTGGAAAATTTCAACGAATTGTATAAATAATCACGAGAGAAAACGTAACCTGTGCAAAAATTAGACAATAAAATAGAATAAATCTATTTTAAAAAACATTACCAACGCAATTACATTTGAATCGGTGTTAAAGATACTCTAACGCAAATTCGTCACAAATACATCACAATCATAACGCTGACCAATGCCAAACTGACATCATTGCGTCAGCATTACCAACGCGATTGTGTTACTCCTCTCGCAAGACCACATTATTAACGCCAGTGTTGAAGCTTAAAAATAACATTAAATGATGTTATTGTTCTCAATGCAAATGCATTTCAATTGTGTTACAAAGCATAACCAGGTAAAATATACATGTTTTTTAATTCTAATTTTAAAATTACTTTAGCCTTCATAATTATCTTCTAAATCATCTTTTACATCATCACATTTTTATTGTCATTACTTTCTCATCGAATATTGCATCTAACTCGTTTGGAGGTATAAGTTTTTCAATACATAACAATGATAGATCATTAAGTTCAACCATCGACTCTTCTCTTATCATCTCATAATATCATATAAAAGTTGAAATGGTTACCCCAAGTAACTCGCAAAATTTATTAATTATAACATTTGNATCATATAAAAGTTGAAATGGTTACCCCAAGTAACTCGCAAAATTTATTAATTATAACATTTGATATTTCTTCATTCATATTTAGATCATGGATAATCACAGGACCATGAAAAATATCCCCATTCATTTACATATTTCCATTGTGAAGAATACAATCTTCAAAACTGTTTTCATTCGTTATCGATGTGTAATTATAAACATCATCTGATTGTTTTATAATATGTGTTACGAGTCGCCATTGTACTCATTTCTTTGTCACGATAAATCCAAATGGAGTAGTTATTTTTTGTATAGGTGTTTTCACATAACATTTGCAATTTACATTTTTTTTCATTTCTATACCTACAATATGAACAATATAATTTAGTGCTTGTTCTGTATCCAACTTGATTTGTAACAAAATTCATAAAACTTTTTAATTCACTTTCAAATTCGACATAAATATTGTTCGTTTCTACGTCAAATCTCTCATACATCCACCATCAACATGAGAATATATATATATATATGTGTGTGTGTGTCCAAAATTTTAACACGATTGCATTGAAATTAGGTAGAAATTGTAATGCAATCGAAACTTATGACACTCGTGAACTTCTAACTATTTTACTTTTATATCACAGCCCTGATGCAATTGTGTTATCAATTAAAACATGTGTTACACATTATAATTTTATATTAAAGAAATTTGCATTAAACGATCTAGTTTGGCTTTGTGTGACACTAGCATTGAGAGTACCAACGCAAATCATATCTCGTAGTGTTCGTTAACATGGTGTTACATTTTCGTTACAACATATTTGAAAAGGATAATGCCCTTGTAACATAAAAGTTGTCATTGACACAGTGTTGTATTAACGTCCACCACAAAAAATAGTCAAATTTCAATGGACAGATCAACAAATCCATTTGTTGATAATTTTTGCAATCGATTGCAACAAAAATTGGGGAATTATCAATGGTCAAAAGTCTGTTACAATCTGTTGACATTTTCAACGGACTGTCAATGGATAGAATACGTTGTAAATTTGTCGATGCATTCGTTTGAAGGTCGTTGAAAACCAACAATTTATTTCAACGGATGACCATTGCTCTTTTCAACGGCTATCCGTTGGAACTTCACTTATAAGTACAAGTATTTTCATATATATACATAAAATAATTTATGTTATAAGAAATCATTCTTTTTTATATTATATAGGTTAAATGTTGTGATAAGAGACATCCTATACAGAAGCACATTAAATTATGATCTTTGCGTTAATGGTGAAATATACGATGATAATTTCTACGTCATTTTGCACCAAGTTCTATAAGTGGAATATCTTAGTCTCGTTAGATTGAAGATAATGCTTTTCAAATGTCAGTGGTTTGATCCAAACATAGGACGTGGTACACAAAAAAAATCGATAGGGAGGAATTTACACTAACCCGGTACAAAAATATGCAAAGTATGATCAATTCATCACAATACATCAATCATATCAGGTATGTTACGTGCACTATCTAACAAAATTGAAACGTCAAAGAAATGAGTGGTGGACCGTAGTTAAGACTAAACTGCGAGGAATTATAAACACAAAAGAAAAAATATATGTTGCAAACTGAAGCCAACACGATTAATCGATACAGACAATCGGAAAGAGATTCTTTCAAGGATCGACATAGATGGCAATTACATCTATGATTATACATTGAACCGAAAGATACACAAGATGAACATGACGATGAATTTTATGTGTCATTGAAGGAAGACTCGCCAATTGGAGAATCAACTGAAGAAGATATGTGAATTATGTAATTATAATATCAAACTTTTATAATTTAATCTTTTTTTAAACCATATTTTCTATTTTCAGTGGGCATCTGGTTACATATGCAATGGATTCTTGTTGAATTGTTTAATTTGGTTTGATACTTAAGAAAAATTTCTTGGATGCCCGTTGGAAACTAAACGGTCACGTCATTTTATGACTATCATTGATGGGAAACATTTTCCAACGAATCCATTGGATTTTCCAACGGATACCCTTTGGAAAATTATGCATTTAATCCGTTGAACATTTCATTTTCAACACAATCTCAAAACATCAAATTCTCTAAAACACAAACCTAAACACTTAAGCATAATGAGAGTTTGATGATTTATCGTCTGACACTACAAAAAATGTTTTAAAAGATTTAGGAATACCATATAAGAAATTGGTGTGTGTAAAAAAAATTGCATGCTATTGGAGAAATGATAAAGATGTGTCGTAATGTAAATTTTGTTGTGCAAGCAGATTTCGCTCAAAGAAACCATCTTCACATAAATATGTACCATACAAAAAAATATTATATATGTCTCTAGCAAACAGATTGAGAAGTTTATATGAATCGAAAAAACATGCTGTGGTAATGAAATGGCATGCAAAACACTCGATGAGCGAAGGGATAATACAACATCCATCCGATGGTAAGGCTTGGAAATATGTCAATGAAACATTTCCTGAGTTCGCGTATGAAATGATAAATATGTTTATGTTTGTCTGTGCACATATGGACAATCTGAAAGTCAATATTCTCAATGGCTGGTGATTTTTTCTCCGTATAATTTGCCTCTCGATATGTGTTTGAAAAGATAAGTAATGTTTCTGACGTTCTGATTCCAAGACCAAAACATCTGAAGAAAAGTTTCGATGTCTTTTTGCAACCCTTAATTCATGAATTAAGAGATTTATGGAACAATGGAATTCTTGCTTTTGATGTGAGTATGAAGCGAAATTTCACGTTGAAAACGGTCTTGATGTGGACAATTAGCGACTTTTCTACCTATGGAATGTTATCTCGATGAAGCACGCACGGGAGATTGGCATATCTATATTGTATGGAAGATACAGATTCATTTCGACTAGTACATGGGAGGAAAAACATTAGTTTTATTGTCATAGAAGATTTCTTCCCCGTGGACATACATTTTGAAACGGTAAAAAAACATTTTCGAAAGAAAGTGGTACAAAGAGATTTATTGAAATTTAATTTTGTTGCGCTTATATAGATGTCGAAAGAAGGATTCATCGTGTATCTATACCATGTGGATGCACAATATGCAAGCTCGGTTGTGTTTGATGATGAACATGCCAAACACAAAAATTACAAGAAGAATGCCAATTCGACGTGGGCGCCGGACGAGGTATTCAACCAACTCGTTCAATAATGGGAGTTAAAGGACTTTAAGACAAAAAATGAGAAGGCAAAAAAAATATCGGTATGACGAGAAGGTTCCCGGGATGTTTCACATCGCCATACCTCGAGATCAAAGTCATTTCAGAAGAAAAAAAGAATTGGTAATAGTTATTTAAATTAATGATTTAAATTTATTATTATATAAAATTGTTAACTGATCATATTACAATAATGTTACAGATGAAGAGGATGGAAAGAGAACCGACTCTTCTTGAGCTAGTTGTAGAGACCCACGCCAAAAAGAAATACGTCATTGGAGAAGAGGTCAATGAATCTAAGCTGGCCGACCCTTGGGCGGAACTGACTGTGAAAGCTATGACAGATAAAACCACAACAATCTACAAGCCATCGGTTCAACTTGCGTAGATCTTAGTATTATACAAAAGGAAAAAATTATTTAGAGGTATATAATAATATTTTCGCTATTATAATTCTTTAATTACATAAAATATTTTCTAACGAGATACTAACTTTAATTTGTTTTACATTGCAGTCTATTAGACCATATAAAGAGCATCTATACGGTATAAGTTAGCTACAAAAGGATATCCCCGAGGATGCCACAACGGTACTCCAGTGGTCCAAGAGACTTACACGCAAGAACGATGCATGTAGCAGCTCAAAACTACCCTTTGAATGACACAAGTTGCTTTTCAAGTAACGTCAATATGAGTTTCGAGATACACGAGTCAAGATGCATCACATGGAGAGTATCATCGAGTTGTTGACTGGTCGAGCGTATGCCAGCACCATCGACGGAGGCAATAATACCGATACAAGAACTAATAATCGACTTCGATGCAACCCCTTCATAAGGCGTTGGCGATCAAGGGGATGAAGACGATGGTACCAGTTTAGACGATTTGTAGAAAATTAGTTTTTTAATTTATATAAATTTTATTTATATTAAACCTTTTTTATTTTTAATTTTTTCCATCAGTTTTTCAACGGGCGTCCGTTAAAATATTTCATTAGTTTCAACGGGTATCCATTGGATTTTTTAAATTCCCACCATTTTTATTTCCACCAGGCATCCGTTGATGTCTCCCGCCAATTTATTTCAACGGACATCCGTTGAAAGGTTCAAAATTTCCAACATTTTGTTTTCCAATGGGTTCGTCAACGGATATCGATTAACACATGGAAACGGGTATTCGTTGCGTTGTGGCAATGAGCATCCATTGCACTGTGTCAACGATATATCTGTTGCACTCTGTTGACAGTTATCAACGGATAATCTCCATTGCACGATCATTCCTAATAGCAATGAATGCAGCTTTTCAAAGATCGATTCTCAACGGTTCTAAATCCGTTAGGAAATGTAGCTATTTACAATGGATATATCCGTTGGAAATGACATTTTTTTGTAGCGAGTGTGGTTTGGTTGCAGGTTCCATAGGAGCCTTGCCACCATATTAGTCTCTCTAAATCCGTTAGGAAATGTAGCTATTTACAATGGATATATCCGTTGGAAATGACATTTTTTTTGTAGCGAGTGTGGTTTGGTTGCAGGTTCCATAGGAGCCTTGCCACCATATTAGTCTTTATCACTTATCGACACCACCAATATTTGACGGTATGGTGGATATTGAAACTTTTATCGATACCTTCGATGAGCGTCCACTTATTCTATCATTGATCTCGAAATCTTGACGAAACTTTATGGTAAAATACTCTTTATTTATACATATATATTTCAATTAATTATAAAATTATCTAACGATTTTGTTTACACATGTAGATTTGATGTGGATGATGTTCTTTAACACACGAACAATAACATCATCCAAGGTTTTTTTTAAAAGATCGACTATACTATTCCTTACAGGTTATGCTAGAGATTACACTCCTCCGATGGTGGTGTAAATTTATCATAAGTATTTTTATATTATATTTAATTTAACATTATTATCAAATTTGATTAATATATTAATTAATTTAATGATGGTGAAAGAATGATACATTGCGCATATATATCGCTTGGATGCGCGATATGCAAGCTCGATTGCGTTTGATGATAAAAAATGCCAAGACACTACTAAAAAATGTAAATATCAACGGATGGATCAATGGATCCATCCGTTGAAATATATATCAACAGATTCCAACGGATTCATCCGTTGAAATATATACCAACGGATTCCAACGGATCCATCCGTTGAAATTTTTACCAACAGATTCAAACGGATATATCCGTTGAAAATATTGACCAACAGATTCCATGGTGAACCGTTGAAAATCCTTAGATTTGTCAACGGATGCCTGTTGCTATTTTTCAATTTTTCAACGGATATCCGTTGGAATTTTCAACGAACGTCCCTTTAAAATTCCAACAGATGCCCCTTGGAAAAAATCATACCTACAAAATTCTGTACTTAACCATCTTATCTTTTTCAACGGCCATCCCTTGAAATTTCCAACGGATGCCCCTTGGAAAAAATCATAATTACAAAATTTCTGCACCTAACCACATTTTCAATGGGTATCCGTTGGAAATTTCAACGGATGCCCGTTGAAATAGATGTCCAATCAAAAATATTAAATCGAAACCTTGCGGTTTTTTCAACGGCATCCGTTGGAAATTGCAACGGATGCCCCTTGAAAAAACCGAAAGGTTACGATGTGACATTTTTTTATTAGACATCTATTTCAACGGGCATCCGTTGAAATTTCCAACGGATGTCCGTTGAAATTTCGGGTATTTAAGACGTTGAAACAATTCATTTTTAACATATTAAAAAAACTCCAAAATCCTATTAAAATCTCTCCCAAAAACGATTCACCGGAACTCCGTCATCATCCGATTATAAAAGATAGTTGCCTAGTTTTGATGGAACTCCGCCATCATTTATTTTTGTAATACCAGATAAAAGAAGAAGAATAAAAAGTTTTGGATGATATAGTATTTATTTGTAATGTTTGCTTTAAATATTAAATTAAAATTTTGATAAACTTTGAATTAATATATAAAATTTAATATTTATTTTTTTTTAAATTCGTAATAAAATCATCGGACGTTCTTTGATTATACAGTCATAACATAAACGGGCATCTGTTGCTATATTTAAAATTTATGCTAAAAAATACCAACGAACATCCGTTGAAAATTTCCAATTTTCCCGCTAAATCTTTAAATGTTCCAGTTGATACCCGTTGAAATATTCAACGGACATCCGTTAAAATTTCCAACGGATTTTGGCCGTTGAAACTCCGTTGAAAATTACAACGGATGCATGTTTCCAACGATCGATTACCAACGGTCAAAAATCTGTTGAAATCCGTTAGAAATGGCTTATTTCAATGGAAATACTGCCATTTCCAAACATTGTAATGGGCATCTGTTGTAACGTCCAACGACGATATCCATTACAATCTCTTGATAAAATTCGACGGATTTTATCCGTTGAAATGTCACTGCAAATTATAACGAATGTGATTTTTCAACGATTGATTCACAATGATTGAATATCCGTTGGAAAATATTATTTCTAATGAGAAATAAGCCATTTCCAATGGATATAGACGTTGGAAATGGTTTTTTTGTAGCGGTTACAATAGCGTGGAACTTGCCAATGCAAATACAATTTCAATTATGGAATTACAATAGTGTTACCAACGCCAATGTCGAGTCCATGCAGATTTTTCATTTGACACTATGTTGATATGAATGCAAATATGTGGAACATGTGTTACAATAATGTCGTGAGATTAGAGTTATGAAAAATTATTTTGACCCTTGATTTGGTCGGCGTGTGTTTTTTGTATATATATAAATACATATTACTACACAAAATACATTAGTATCAATGGATGGATCAATGATTCCCTCCATTTTTAGAAATGCCAGTGGATAACAATTATCAATGGTCAACAATCTGTTAGAACCCGTTGGAATTGTCAACTGAATATCAATAGATAAGTATCATTGAGGCTTCTCTTATATCCGTTAAAAATGCTACTTGATTTTCAACAGATCAACAATGGATTTTCCCATTGAAAAATGTGCAACGGAGTTCAACAGATTCGACTGTTGATATATGTCAAAGCTTTCGTAGACCGTTGAAAATCTTGTCTCATATTATCGGATGTTTGTTTGCAAGTTTTCAGTAAGCATTTGTTGGAAATTTTCAGTGGATTTCCATTGATATATTTAAATTTTCAATGCAATCGTTAGAAAATTTTGACAGTTAATGATTAAAGGTCATTCGTTGATAATTTCAATGGATAACCGTTGGAAATAACAATATTAATACAACAATATCAAATTCTTTAGCATCAACAGTTTAACTATAAACATACTTTCGACAATGTCGTCCTCTTCAAATAGATATATATATATATATATGTGTGTGTGTGTCAAGAGAGTGAATATATAAAACAAAAGATCTAGTAAGCAAGAAAATTAAACAAGAATTTTTACATGGTTTGGAACACTTCATGAGCTGTACGTTGAAGCAAACTTTGTGTCAAGAATGCAGGATAATGTTATGTCCCAACAAATTATGCAAAAACATGAAACATTGAAGTCAAAAATTATTTGTAAATACCTTTATAAGGTTGTTTTTTTTAGAGTTATAAAGTTTGGTTCTTGTATGTGAAGATAATGGCGTTAGAAGTATTATTGTGCAAGAATCACAAGCAATGGAAACAAGTGAGGAGGATTGTATAGAAACAACGATGATTAATCCATGTGTCAAAATGGTGTCAAACACTTTTCTTGTAGTTGTTGAGCAAACGCATGATGAGATGCCAAACAATGAGGCACAATGATTTTCATCATATATATGAAGGTTGTCGTGAATGTTAGTCTCGTTGATTCAGTATGCAAGATTTTCAATAGTTACTAAGAGATAGTTCGATGGATGTTCAATGTTAGTTATCCGTTGGACTCTGTTGCAATGTTTCCACAAGAAAAAACTGTCGCCAATCCATTGAAATACATGTCGCATTTTTTAACAGACATCTCAATGACATTTATTCCTTGATATTTCGGTTACAATACCAATATAGTTTAATTGACTTTTTACCGTTGAAATCTATTTGTAAACTTTGAAATATTTTTCAATGAAACAGATCCGTTGATATTAATATATTTTCATAGTGAATAAGTTTTGGTTCATCTCTAATATTTGAATGGATTACCGATCCATCCCAAAATTTGGAATAAATTTCTAGTTTATCCTTAAATTTAAAGATTAAATTTTTATATAACCCTAATTTTCAAACGAGTTTTTGATGTAAATTTAGGAATGCAATTTTTGTTCGTCCCTAAATTCTCGATAATTTTTTGATTCATCGCTAATTTCCAGATGAATTTTCTATTTTTTATAATTTAAAATAATATTTTTGTACATCTCTAATTTTCGGATGAATTTTATATTCATTCCTAATTTAGAGACAAATTTAATATCCATCCAAAATTTAAAAACATATTTTTATATATTTCTAATTCCGAATGCATTTTTGGTATCTCTAAATTTAAAAATGTTTATTATTATTATTATTAGAGGATGAAAATGATTTTTAATTGTATTTTGATTATATTTTTATTTGAATAAATTTGGGGACAAATTTAAGATTAATATTAATTATTGATAAATAATTACTTATATAAAATTACGTTTGGAAGATATAATTTTTTAATGAATTTAAATGCAATATTGAAATAATAAAAAAATATATATTTGGTTCATGATAACACAAAAATCTTTTAAAGTCTCAATATATTTATTTCATGGAGCAATCTTGAACTCAAATTTTTTGATTGGTCTCACGTTTTTTTAACACAAACTCTTTATCATTTTTCTAATATTATCATTAAATACACATATTTGAAGTTGGGTTACTTAAAAATATATAAAATGATGTGGTATTATATATTTATTTAAAAATATTAAAAATATTTTATAAATCTTAGAATAATTGCTTATTTTGGTTAGCAATTTTTATTAAACTCTTCTATCATAATATATACTCCTAACAAATTATATTAAATTTATGGAAAAACAGCCTATTCCCCCCTTGATTTTCATGCTTTAGTTCTATTTCCCCCTCGATTTTGATCCTCGTCCTATTCCTCCCTTGATTTTCAGTTTCAGCCTATTTCTCCCTCGATTATCATGTTTTAGTCCTATTCCCCCTCGATTTTGACTTCATCCTATTCCCCCCTCAATTATCAGAAATCTGCCTAAAACCCCCTCCGATTTTGACCCAATTTTGACCAAATTTTTATTTCAATTTTGATTTTAATTTTGACCCAATTTGATTTTAATTTTGATTTTGATTTTAATTTTAATTTTGATTTTAATTTTAATTTTAATTTTGATTTTAATTTTAATTTTAATAAATCAAGTTATTCGTAACATATAAATCCTACCGTTAACCATCAAAG
>CM071871.1:30688656-30712087 GCA_036759665.1 Gynandropsis gynandra | reverse complement strand
AAAATTAAAATCAAAATTGGGTCAAAATTAAAATCAAAATTGGGTCAAAATTAAAATCAAAATTGGGTCAAAATTGGATCAAAATTGAAATAAAAATGTGGTCAAAATTGGATCAAAATCGGAGGGGGTTTTAGGCAGATTTGTGATAATTGAGGGGGGAATAGGATGAGATCAAAATCGAGGGGGGAATAGGACTAAAAAATGATAATCGAGGGGGAAATAGGCTGAAACTGAAAATCGAGGGGGAAATAAGACGAGTATCAAAATCGAGGGGGGAATAGAACTAAAGCATGAAAATCAAGGGGGGAATAGGCTGTTTTTCCTAAATTTATTTATAACACAAATTATAATCTAATATAATATATTTTTCATTTCAATATTTATTATTTTTCATTATGAAATTTCAATTTTCTGAAAAAAAATATATTAATACATTTTTCTATTATCAAAGTTTTTTGTGCATAATGGGACTATAATATAGAGCAAAGGCTTCATGAAATTCTTTTGATTAATATGTATATTGTAAAATTTTGTCAACCGACCTTAGCTCAGTTGGTAGAGCGGAGGACTGTAGTGGATTTGCAGATTAATCCTTAGGTCGCTGGTTCGATTCCGGCAGGTCGGATTTTTGTTATTCAAATTTGTAATTGTTATTTTCTTTTGTAATTTGTGGCCTGTTCTTCTTTGTTAAATCCTTTTTGTGTTATAGTATTTGAATTTAAATAATTTTCTATAAATTTTTTAAATTAATTACTTAAAGTATCCAAATAAAGAGTAAATTAAACATACCCGTTTCATCGAATTTTATTTAGTAAATATTTTGTCTAATGTTAAATTGGTTATTGAACTTTTAGTATTCTCGGATTAAACTGAATAATTTGACAAACTGAATGATTGTTAGTATAAAATTTAAAAATATACAAAATAAAAAATAATCTAATATTTATTTAGTTTTATTTGGAAATCAAAATATAAAACGATTTTTTACATTTTCTCTTCAATATATTTTTTATGATTTTTGTTTGTAGATATTTTTGTCTTTTTATTCGCTCTTTGACAAATTCAAAGACCAAAAAGTCAAGACGACGACGATGACACTGACGTAGCTTGTGCCCACAGCCTGTCGTATCTCTCTCTCTCTCTCTCTCTCTCTCTCTCTCTTTAACCCTTCCATATGCTGATCAGAATTGGATCGGAGCAAATTAATCCGCGCGACGGTGGTCTAACTTCTTCGGCGAGCTCTTCAATGGATAAATACGGTGGTTGGGCGGGAGGAAGCTCTCGGTTCCTCCGGGACTACGCCGTTTGGGAATTTAACGCCTGCTGCTGGATCTCGCTCTTTGCTGTTACGTATGTCCTCTCCGTAAGGTTTTTTGAGCTCTTTAAGCTCTGGTTTCAGGCGAGGAAGCTTCCAGGTCCGCCGTGCGATGGTTTTCATGGTCATAATGAGCTTCTATCCGGCGTGAAACTCACTGGTGAGGTGTTCTATTTGTAAGCTTTATTCTGCTGTTTGATGATGCAAAAAAGCGAAGCTAGCTAATATCTCTGAACTAGCTTATGATGTTGAATTTCTTGAATTATCACTCAGAATTCTGGATTTGAGCTACGACTTCATGTTTGGTCACCGAGAAAGTAATTCAAGAATTTATTAGGGGAGACATGTTTCATGTTGATGGTTAATATTGGTTCTGAATCGTTGGCAATAGTATAAAGAAAGGATTCTGCATATTACGATCTAGAATTGCGGGAATCAGTAGATGAAATTTGAGGAACATTCACGTTTTGCTGCTAAGCAATGAAAAAATGGAGAGTCCTCTGTCGTTGTGCTAACGAGTCTACAATATTAAATTTTGCAGATGTCATATCTAATACCCACAAGAAATATGGATCTATCATCAAGCTGTGGCTAAGTCCTATTTCGCTTTTGGTATCGATAAAAGATCCAGAACTGATCAAACAAATGCTCTTAAATGCAGAAGATAAACTACCGGTGGCTCGAAAAGCTTTCCCCATGGCATTTGCCCGGTCAAGCTTATTCACATCTTTTGACAAGGTAGATTACTCTAATATTTTTTTGCCTGCAAGTTTCCTCCCTTCTTGTTATTATGCGCCATGTTTTCTTTTCTCCTACAAACATTTGGAAGTGCATATTTTTATTAGAACTAGTTTCCTTGTGATCAAGCCTTCTAGTATGGTACCAATTTTCAGTCCATAACTGCTTGAGAGTTCTGACTCTAGTATGAGAAGGAACTCTATAACGTGTAAACCTTCATAATGCTACTACTTCTTGTGTTTTTTTCGTAACCATTAGATGCCTATATTTTGTCCCATAGGTAGCAGAAAGAAGAAAGTTGTTAGCAACAGAGTTAGACTGGAGGTCGCTTGAAATAGCAAATGTTTTACCCACCAAACTCTTGGGCTCTATCATTGGACAACTGGACCTGGTAGAAGGAGGTCTTGATTGCAAAATGGTTTCTCAGCATATGGCCTTTACATTACTAGGGAGTTTGCTATATGGGGTATCATTCTTGGGGTGGTCTGAGGCAACCGTTTATAAGGAGATGCTATTGAAGATTGTCGAGGATGCTTCCTGTTGCGCTTCATATCGTGTTCTTCCAGTCTGGAAACGAGAATTTTGGAGGTATCGGAAGTTGTGTACAAAAATGAAATGCCTTACCAATGACATTCTTCAGCAGTGCAGAAAGTGCTGCAAGCATCTCTCTTCCGCAGATGAGGGGTTTCATGAAAAACCTGCAACTGATCAAGTGGAGCACTCATGTGTCGTTCCTAGGCAAACAACTGGACTATCTTTTCTTGGTCATGTGCCAGATAGTGCTTCCTCCAAGCAGTTGAATGGCGATAGCAGTCCAGGAGAGGAGTTATATGGAAATGTTATGAGTGTAATGTTTCATGGCTTCTTTACAACCGCAGGTCTCATTGGTAATATCTTGGCAAGGCTTGTTGCTCACCCAGAGATACAGAATGAAGTAAGTTGTCCATATACTTGTGACTTTGTTAGTTTAGGATTTAGTATTATAATTGTTGGAAATATGATTCTCTAAGAGAAGAATAGGAAGATAAGAAGAAGAACACAAGAGAATTAGTGTTTGAGTTGTGTTTTTTCCATTCCATTTCATCCCTATTTATAGGAGAAAATTTACAAAGGAATTAATTACCCATTACCCCACTAACAATGGTTAATGCACCACTAACCCACTAACCCCATGACCCACTCACACCACTAACTCCCTAATTAAGAAATTAAGAAAACAAAAGAATTATTCAACATTTGCCCCCTTAATTCTTGTCATATTTTCTTGAATCTCGACGATGCCAATTCTTGTGCGCAGTTCTTGAAATCTAACACGTCCGAGTGGTTTTGTGAGTATGTCCGCGAGTTGGTCTTGTGTAGAAGTATACTCGAGGACGATCTTCCTATCTTCAACGCACTCCCGAATGAAGTGAAACCGAGTGTCGATGTGTTTGCTCCGGTCGTGAAAGACGGGGTTCTTGCTCAATGCGATAGCGGATTTATTATCCACCCTAAGCTCCGGCGCTTGAGTTTCCGAGCCAATGAAGTCACTCAAGAGTCGAGCTAACCAGACGCCTTGACAAGTTGCAGCTGATACAGCGATATATTCTGCCTCATATGAGGACAATGCCATCACCTTCTGTTTCGCCGATTGCCAGGTGACGGGGCTATCGCCAAGGAAATAGAAGATGCCGCTTGTGCTCTTTCGTGTGTCGATGTCACCTGCCATATCGCTGTCGCTGAATCCAACCAGACGTGGTTGATTGTCACGTTTCTCTCCATAGAACATTCCATAACTGCGTGTCCCAGAAATATACCGTAACACATGCTTCACTGCCGTCATATGATCCTCGTGTGGCTTCTCCATGAAGCGACTCACGTACCCTACCGCATAGGCAAGATCTGGTCGCGTGTTCACAAGGTACCGAAGTCCACCAACTATACTTCGATATTCGGTGGCTTCGACCAGCGGGCTAGAACTTTCCTTGCTAAGCTTCAAACGTGCTTCCATAGGTGCCTTGCATGGGTTGCAGTTGCTCATGCCGCATCTCTCCAATAATTTCTCTGCGTATGCTGACTGGCAGAGCATGACGCCGGTTGCCCTTTGATAGACCTCAAGCCCGAGATAGTAGGTCAACAACCCGAGATCGTTCATCCTGAACAAAGTCTTCATCTCGGCCTTGAACGCTTCAACATCGTCTTTTTCAGACCCGATGATTATCAAGTCGTCCATATAGACACCCACGATAAGCCGTGATGCTCTTCTACTCCGAGTGTATATCCCATGCTCAGAGGTACTCCTTTTGAACCCAAGTGACTGTAAACTTGCATCTAACTTGGCGTTCCATGCTCGTGGTGCTTGTCGAAGTCCGTAAATTGCATATTGAGTTTAGGTTTACCTAGACGTTTGAGCTTATGAGTCGGTTGAAAGTGAAAAGGTTTTAATGCTAAGAGAACCCTAGCATGTTTTAGGGTTGCTAGACTAGTTTCTCGTTGATTTATCTTCATCCAAGTGGTCATGCTACGTATAGACTATTTTTCGTTTTGAAGAGGAAATGTTAAGATGAGCATATTTTGCAGAATAAGAGTAACACATTTACATTCCACTGTCGATGGAAAATTACAATAAACGCATGACATAAAATCGACATGAGTGCATCGATCGCTTAACCTATTGATGGTTTAGATCTAAGTGGTGGGTTGAATACATCCTCTACATCCTAGGGGAAGGTCGAATGAAAGACCGAAAACTACTTCGATGTGGTCTCAAACGAGCTGCATGAGTATACTTTCGAGGTTGCCTAGATCATATGTAGAAATTGTATTCTTCAAATCCGACGTCCTAGAAACAAAATGTGTTTGCGTATTAAAGAAGAAAGACAGAAACAAATAATAAGCTCATGGAAAGATAGGAATCCTCTAGTTTTACATTATAAAGTCAGAAGTCTTGCTTGGTACAGAAAGTTACGGGTTCTTGTTTAGATAAACATTGAAATGCTTCTCTTTTGTATACCTTGGTGAATCTAGGATGAGAATACAATCAGTATTAGACCGAATTTGCTCACAAAGACGGGTATTGAATCCCGACTCCCCAGTTATTCGCTCTCCTTTCTTTGTTTCCTCTCATGTTTTCTATCTCTTACGTGATGTTTGTTATAAACTTCATGTGTGAGTAGTTGCATTGTTCTAGAAGATGAGATTAGCCCTAAGGGATCCTTGAATCCACAAAAATATTATTAACAAGAAGTGCAATGCTTCGTTTTCTATTTTAATTCTTTATCTGTGTTCGTCATGCGGTATGTTTACCTTGATAATGTAGACGTATGTGTTAGGGTTTTGAGAGATGGACCGAGAGATGAATCTCAATCCCGGTTTATGTTTTTAACTAGAATGCATCATCGACCTCCTCCACCACACTGAAGGGGGTTCTGGTTACGAGGTACATATTGCACCAAAAATTCGGCTCTGAACTTTTCCTTCGATTAAAAATAGTATGCTATTTATGCCATCTGCATAGTATACGCGGTCCTTGCTTGCGAGAAGAGTGAGCCACATGTAACGACTGAAGTCATCTACGAGCAGTAGGAAATAACGATTCCCACTTGGTGTCATCGGTGTGATGGGCCCACATAGATCACCATGGACGAGATCCAAAAGATCTACCGCGCGTCGTCGTGCCTTCTCCGGAAACGAGTTCCGCCTTTGCTTCCCCACGAGGCAACTATCACACACTTGGTCAACTTGACCAATATGTGGCAACCCAAGCACCATGTTGTGTTGAGCGAGCTTCCGTAGTGCATTAAAATTAATATGGCCGTATCTTGCATGCCATTTCCACGATTCTTCGGAGCCTCTTGCTATCAAACACACTGGTCGTTTAATGTTGAGGCAGATCGAGTAGAGCTTATTGGAGGATCTTCGGACTCGTGCCAATAATCGTCGTTGTGGATCTCTTATAGTTAAGGTGCCCCCTTCGATGATCGTCTGGCATCCAGAGTCGTCCAACTGCTCCACACTGATTAGGTTTGTGGTGAGGCGAGAAATATAGTAGACCCCCGTTAGTGCACGATGCTCGCCATTCTTGCATCTTCTTCAAATTTGGTTGAGTGTCTTTAACATGTGCGATACAACCGAATGTACGAAGGAAATGAACTGTCGATTTTGCACCATGCCAAGCCTCGTATGGTGTCTTCTCATCAAGACTACGTGTTGGGGCGGTATTGAGGATAAAGACTGCAGTGGTCACAGCTTCACCCCAGAATTCTGCTGGAAGACCTTTTGCCTTCAGCATGCATCGGGCCATGGCAACAATTGTCTGGTTACGGCGTTCAACCACTCCATTTTGCTGTGGCGAGTAGGGGGCCGTTAACTGTCGTTGGACTCCCCTATCAGCACAATATTCCCCAAACTCCACCGATGTAAACTCACCTCCACGATCAGTACGAAGCACCTTGAGCTTCCATCCCGATTGTACCTCTGTCGCAGCTTGGAGCCTCTTGATTGTTGCTGGAGCTTGGTCCTTGCTTGCGAGAAGAGTGAGCCACATGTAACGACTGAAGTCATCTACGAGCAGTAGGAAATAACGATTCCCACTTGGTGTCATCGGTGTGATGGGCCCACATAGATCACCATGGACGAGATCCAAAAGATCTACTTCGCTCCTTCATTCGTGCAATCCATTCCTCTTCAGTGAGTAAAAGTTTACCCCCAGCCCCCGATGTGGGCTCCAACGGATCAAACCGTTCTTCTACGGCCTTCAACCTCCCTGTAATCTCTTCCGACGAAAGTGTTGACAGATCCAACAAAGTTTCAATGGACAATGCGATTTATCCAACAAAGTTTCAGTGGTAAAGTGCAACTCTTCAGTCTCTAGGGCACGAGGTGCAAACCCCCGTGGTGATGATGGTCCGAGGATATTGTTGATCATGCGGAAGCGTAGAGGTGCATCATCATGATCTGCATCAAGGTTTGGTTCGATATTTGTCGGCGGCAATGCAAATCCACTGTCTTCTACTGTTGCATCAAGAGTTCGAGGGGACTCTTGAACCGTTTCTCTTGGGCCTGGTTGCCCAAAGTCCTCGTGCTCGGAGCATCACCTTCATCATTAGTGACCAATCTCCATAATTAGTCTTCGTGAGCATTGAAAATGTCGCACCTCCCACCTATTTGACCACCTTCTGCACCATGTGGTTACCATCATCCCGACGTCGACCACGACGTGGAGGAGGAGAAAGAGATTGTCGACGTCGTCCTGTGTCTACGGGACTCCTTGATGCTCCAACATTGTGTGAGATCGAAGACATTTTTCAATGGATCGATTACACACGCTCTGATACCAATTGTTGGAAATATGATTCTTTAAGAGAAGAATAGGAAGATAAGAAGAAGAACACAAGAGAATTAGTGTTTGAGTTGTGTTTTTTCCATTCCATTTCATCCCTATTTATAGGAGAAAATTTACAAAGGAATTAATTACCCATTACCCCACTAACAATGGTTAATGCACCACTAACCCACTAAGCCCATGACCCACTCACACCACTAACTCACTAATTAATAAGAAATTAAGAAAACAAAAGAATTATTCAACAATAATGTCTCAAACATAGATAGATGTCCATGCCGATTGAAGGAAGCTCTCACTTGGACATGGCATATTAATAAAACTAGTTTTATTCATTGTTCTTGCGCCATGATCAAAATGAAGGCTAAAGCATTCTGCTGTACCAAGTATCCAACTTTTATTAAATACATGCTCATCTACTTGATTTGTTGGATTTTATCATGTCTTTAGCTTCTGAGAGACGCTTTTAAGTACCCATTGTCCTGAATGTCTTGTCTGCAGATTTATTCGGAGATAGTTGCATCACGTAAAGCCTCAACAGAGCAAGATGAATATGATGTTCACAGTATGCATTTGCTATTGGCAACTATCTATGAATCTGCTCGTCTGCAACCATCAGGGCCTCTGCTACAGAGACGTTCTCTGACTCGCGGTGAGTTAAATTGCTTTGCACTTTTCTTGTAGTTCAAAAGGTACTAACAGGAAATTATCTAGCTCATTTCGTGCAACATTAGCATCCCCAAGGAATCTATGTGTGTTTAGGTTTCCCCATGATAACTATACCAAAGCTGCTCCAGTTTTTCTTGTGGTCTTGCCGTCATTGGACATTGTTCTTACTCACCTATTCAAGCCATATTCCACCACTTATCTTTTTCTTTTCTCTTTTCTTTTTTGAAGATATATGCCTGAAGAATGGAATGACAATACCTGCTGGGGCGATAGTTGTCGTGCCCGTCCAATTGGTGCATACGGATCCTTCTATTTGGGGCGCTGATGCCGCTAAATTCAATCCCTATCGATTTCTCTCCCAAGCATGTGACACCGCCCACAACTCATCGCTCACAGGTTTGGCGCTTTCTATTAAATTTAGTTACCCTTGTACTAATTTTGGGCCTCTTGTAACTCTAAATTAAATCACTATGAGGTATATATTTTGAATTTTAAAATTTGCGTAATCATCAACCGTATGTTTTTTAGGTCCCGATAAAAGCAAGAGAGAAACCAGTCCCATGACATTTGTTTTGAAGGAGAACATTGTGTTCCTCCCCTTCGGTTCAGGCCCACGTTCCTGTCTGGGTGAGAAGTTTTTAATCCAAGGAGTCGCTAACTTATTCGCATCATTGCTTGAGCACTACGAGGTTAGTTCGGCCTTAAAAAGTTCTCACTCTAATCTAAACTTGTGCATATTCCTTGTCATTATGACATCATTCATAGAAGTTCTTTAATGAAACAAAATTCACAGATAAAGACTCAGCTCGGCTCGAAACAGAACAACCTTTTCCGCCTCCCACAGAATCCAGACATCACTCTCGTCCCCAGGACCAACTAAAAGATAGCCGTCAACACAACAGAAACAACAAAACTGAACCCGAGGTTTCGTGGTAAAAGCACTTAAAATATATGGTTTGAAAGTTTATAGTTCCTGCCATTTGGTTCAGGGAAGCCTTTTGCCCAGATTTTTCTAACACGAAATCTGGAGATGTTTTTGAGCTCATGTTTTGGTTTGTCCCTCACACAGCTAAGTGCTTGAGCTTATTCGTATGCATCTTTTCAAAGGCTCTTTTTTTTCTTTTTTTTTCTTTTTTTGTCCTCAAGGGCTTTTAGAGTCTTCTGCTTCTATGTTCTTTGGGTCCTCTCTAAACTTGATGGAACTCCTTGTTTTTTAAACTCTCAAAGACTGGAGAGTTTTTTTCTTCTTTCCACGATGTGTTATGCTAATGTTCTTTGTAGCCGTTAAACCCCCAAACTTTTGCCTTAACTGTTATGCACTCCTCTTCTATGTTTGTTGCTTCAAAACATAATGAAAACAGAGTATGAACTCTCTAAGTAAAGAAGAGAAAAAGATGAACACTGCACACACGAGTTTTACAAGTTCCCTTTCAATGAGAAAGTGTATGCCTCGGATTAGTATTTGTGATCAACTTCTTTATGATCTAAGGAATGAGAGAGATTCTCGAAGAAGAAAACACCATCTTTCTTGGAAGAACGTTGACAGAAAGTAAGTATCAATTCAACTAAAATTCATTAGCATTTTTTGTATTTATATCACATACAGAATATACTAATATACATGTCAATAACACACATAAGCCATCACTCTATTACGGTTCATAACTGATTCCGTTATGAGATTGCAACAGTGAGCCATCTCTTTATCTTTCCATACCTTATTCCTCGTTCATCATCCTAATGTCTTGGTGAACCTTCTATACAACAACTTAACGTTCGAGTGAGCTACCAATACTACAAACTTCACCTTGTTGAGCTTGAAACCAACCTCGGATACAATTGTTAATGCAGTAAAAATTGGATCGAGTTTTATGTATTGTGTTTCAGGTGGTTGAGAATATTGAGGGAGCTTAAATTTAAAATGAAGACGGCTGGAACAAGTCAACTAGAAGAACAAGGAGAAGAATAAGGATGATTTGAATCGACCGGATTCAAAGCTGAAGATTTTCAGCACAACGGCGCAGCTGAAGACCAGGAGGTGGTTGCTGAGCTGTGAGGATGACAGATAAATTGATCTGAAGTTGAAAATGAAGATCAAGAAATCTGGGGAGTATCGGGCGAGTGCACAAAACAGAGAACTGAAAAGTTCAGAGTTTTAGGTGCACTTAAATAGATACTGGGTTGAAAAGGGAAAACAGTGTGGGTTGTATTTACACATTTAACTCAGGGGGAGTTAAATGTTTGGGAATCTTTAGTACATTGTAGAAAACAACAAGTGTACTTAAAGATTGATAAGTAAATAAACATATACTGTTTGATAAATTCGTGTCCGATCGATTATCTACTTATTAGTCATCTTCTACAAGATTTCAACAATGTTGGCTCAGAATCTGATCATGTACATTGGGACATCCCAAGCTATACTTAAAGCATGTTTGAACTTAGAAATGGGAACACCTTAGTCAAGACATGCACAATTTATTTCTATCCGAGTCTTCTTAATTTGCACTCGTCCCTTTTAAATAATGTCTCTTATATGAAATGGGGATGCACGTCTATATGTTTCGTTTGTTCATGATAGATGTTATTTGATAAGAAAATTGCATTTTTGTGAATAACAACATACCTTCGTTATCTTCTACTTAAAACCCAATTTTGCACTTACACCTTTAAGCAACGTCCATTCTTTAATTGCCTCAATTATCGTCATATACTCTACTTCGGTGAATGAAAGAGCTACGACGTACCGAGGACTCGATTTCCAGTTAACCATGTAGTCTCCAAACATAAACACGAAGCCTGAGATTGATCTTGTTCGATCGGGATTAACTGCATAATATCAATCGCAAAATCCTTAAATGTTTAATTCTACATTCTTATGATATTTGATACCCAAATTTGTTGAACCCTAAAATCTTTTTGATATGGACAACTGGATTCATTCATTTCAAACTCTAAGCTTAGCATTGCTACATTTATGGATTCAGCATATCATTCAGGTAAAATAGTAAATATGTGTATTCACCGGTTTAATTTCTTTTTAGGTATTCACACGAATTATAAGATATTCTCTTCTACCCTTGGTCTGTCATGAACCCATCGAATCGTATGTTCCACAATCTAGGTGATTATTTTAGGCCGTACAAAGATTTACTCAAAAGACAAACTCATCCTTCATCTTCATTCGTTGTGTATCGTTCTGGTTGTGCCATGTATACTACCTTATCCAAAATTACCATGTAATCACATCCAAATGTTCCAAATCTAGATCATGAAAAGTTGTTATGGATAGAAGTACACGAATTGAAATGTGTTTAAAAATAGGAGAGAATACCTCTATGTAATCAACGCTTTCTACTTGCGAATACCCTTTTGCCACCAACCGAACCTTAAATCTTGGTTTCTTAATGTCAGGAATACCAAGTTTTTGTTTAAAGATCCACTTACACTCTATAATTTGTTTTGGTTTCGAGGTGTGATTACCACTTATCATGCCTCTTTCTTTCTTAATGATACAATTTCTTCTCCCATTGCATTCTTCCATTTATCTAATATGCTTGCTCTAAACTGCCTCTCTATAATTCTTCGGTTTTCCACCACATCTTCTACTGTCATCAAACCAAATGCAAGAGCTAGAGCATCTAGTTGGATACTTTATTATTTTTCTTTCTCGATCCTTTGTTAAATAATATGACTTGCGATCCTCTCGTAGCTATGTTATATATGTTCAATTTTATCATCTTCCTGATCAGATTACTCATCTGATCTAATATTTTAAAAATGCTTCTGATCATTACCGATCATGTAATTGGGACTTCCTCTATAGCTCCACCTTGCTGGAAATTTTCTTGTTTCCTTATGTCTTCATTTGGTAAGTGAAATTGTAACCAATTTCTGAATATCAGCATCATTTATATCTTTATCATATGCCTTATGTATATTTTTATACTCATCCATTGAACACTATGTCTCGATTAACTACACATTTCTTCTCGTCAATGAACCATATTTTGTATCCTTTCGTGTCTTTTGGGTACCCAATGAAGATGCCTCTTTTGGCCTCGGTTTCAGCTTGCCTTCATCCACAAGTATATAGGATATTGATCCAAATACACTTTAATGGCTACCCAATGACAAGACATATATCAAGTTTTGGGTGATGGAATGTTTATAATCGAGAGCAAACCATTGTACTTTGCCATTGTTTTCAACGTCCCTCTCAATGGATATGTACCCTCCAAATAATCATTAAAAACATCCGACAATTCTTCCATGCCCTCGTCCATCCATATCGTGAGTGGCTGCATGAAAGTAAGATCACTAACGTAATAATTCTTTGACCCATATCGAAATGAATATTTCTGGATGCGATTATGCAGCTCGAACAACGTCTCACCCAATTGCTGCAAAAAAAATGATACAGATGAATACACATGACCCAAAATGACATTTGTGACTTTTGTGACTTAAGGTTAAAAAAATTTACATCATCTTCAAGCCATACATCATCCTTTAGTATGATATCCCAAAATTCTGGCTCCTGGGGACAATATATTTCAGATTTTCGCCAACGCTCTTGGCGAGGTTTCATCATAAATTTATATAAACTAGTCAACTAGGCACTAATAGCTTCCATGAATGAAATAGTTTGGGTTATCTTGCCCTGTACCAATCCTTGGGCTTCCACACAAAATTTCGACTCCATTTATGTTCTTGAACCACCTTTTCTGTATGTTCTTGAACCACTTTTTCTGTGGGTTCTTCTGCAGCATCTTTATCTACACCTCTCCCTTGCCAACTCCCTCGTCGTCTCCCTCTTCCTCTCGTTACCTTTAATGTTGGTCCACCTCGTGGGTTTTGTTCTCCAAGTATTTTTGGTTTTTTCACTGATGGCTCAGTCGACACAGGTTCAACATATGGCTCTTGTCTTGCCTTTTATGGTTTTAACTTTCATTTAATTATCATTGGACCATCATACTCATTCGATGAAGCTCCAACATCTGCATAAAAATTAATTCATTCATTAGACTAATCTTTCGTGACATTGATGACCTTTGTGACCGATACCACCCATACGACATATGTGACCCTTGCGACATATACGATCTTTGTGACATATGCGACCCATATGATCCATGCAATCTTTGTGACCCATGCAATATTTGTGAACCATACGGTCCGTGCGTCTTTTGTGACCCATGTGATGCAACCTTTTGATTAAAATATCCTTTATGACTTAATATTCCTTACTTGGTGGAACTTTGACAGGAACATCTACATCAACCTCTTTGACTGGAACTTTTGGAGTTTCCTCAGCACCAACATCAGCGTCAACCTCTTAGACAGGAACCACTGGAGTATCCTCTTCAGGAACCTCGTCAAGAACACCAATGCCAACATCTGCATAAAAATTACTTCATTTATTAGACTCATCCTTCATGATATTGATGACCTTTGTGACCATGCGACCCATGCGACATATGAGACCCATGCGACATATGCGACCCATGGGACATATCCGGCCCTTGCGACCCATGCGATATTTGCGACCCATGTGACCTTTGTGACCCATGCAACCTTTGTGACACATGCGACCCCTGTGACCTTTTGACTCAAATGACTTTTGTGACTCGAAATTACTTACTTGGTGGAACTTCGACAAGAACATCTGGAGTTTCCTCAGCACCAACATCAACAGAGACCTCTTTGACGGGAGCAACCACTGGAGGAACCTCTTAAAAAATGTATACAATTAGAGGAATGTTAGGTTGAAGCTCACTTGAAGGATTAGCGGCATATGTAATAATTTCAATTAAATGTTGAAATGTTTGAAACCTCCTCTTCAGAGCCATCTCGAGAGTCATTTTCATCCTCTGACTCCAGCGGTTTTTCTCTTGAAACTGGATATGGATGTTAAAGGAATTCAAAATCATCATCTCTCAAAGGGTCGTAAGATTCGTGTCTGATGTTCTTATCTTTCTGGGCATCCTTTGATTTTTCTGCCTTTTGGCCTTTAGTCTTTTCTGCCTTGTTAGCACCTTTAAGATTTACCGCCTTTAATTTTTGAATAGGAAAATCAAACCTGACATCTCATAGAAAGCCTCTTCCGGCATTGATGATTCTTTTCTCCGAATTCTTTATCTCTTTCATTAATTTGTGCTACAATGTCAAAGAGACTGCAACTTCTTCTCCTTCAGTTTCAGCCTCTTCTTTAGATTTAGCTTCAGCACCATCTTCTTCTTTATCAGCTTCAACCTTTACAAATCCTTCATCTTCATCAGCTTCAGATATTGGTTAAACATCTACAACCTCTATTCTTTTTTCACCCTTGCTCTTCTTCCTTGTAATCCCTTTTTCTTTCCCATTTATTTCTCATCAAGAGCTACTTTTTGCTTTAACAATTCGAGCTTAGAGATGTCTTTCCAACAAATATCCTTTGGATTTCTTTGTATCCATATCTAAACATCTGGGTCGTTGCATCCTTTGTAATCTTGTAGATAAAAAAGTAAAGCTTCCTCGTCGTATTCAGTATGAAGAATACTTCGAATATCCTACAAAAACAACAAATAACCATTATAACATTTGTGACGTTTGTAACCATTGTGACCCTTGTGTAATTCTTACCTTAAAATCTTCGATCTGCTTGATTGTGTCTACATACTTCGGGTTAGAATTGGATTTAATCCGCTTCTTGCACATCCTTGGGCATGATCAATTGACATCCATAACATCAACGTACCATCCGTTTTTGCCCAAACTAAAGATGGTTTCAAATGGAAGTAACTGGAACATTAAAACAAAATGATAAGAACGCAAAAAGTACGAAAACATTCATGTTATTCTAAACCCGCTCGGGCATTGAGTGTGCCCGCTCGGGTGCGGCTAGGGTGGAACGCACGGACTGTGGTCTGCAATACATGCCCGATCGGGCATGGTATGTGAGCCTGCTCGGGCACAAGGTAAATGGTCGGGCATATTCATGCCCGAGTCGTGCAAATCGTGCACAAATTTGGCCATAGGTTTTGCCCGGTCGTGCAAGAGTTGTGCCCGACCGGGTGGAGGCTTTCCATGCTCAATCTCGTCCCGTTTGTCCCGTGATGATCCTCGAAGTTGCTCCTTAGCTCCGTGCATGTCCTTTTAGCTCCAAAATGATCCAAATACGCGTAAAGACCTGTAAGAACATGAAAACACGAAAACAAGTAAAACGGAAACGAAATCATACGTAAAACATCACATATATATCAAAAACATCTCCTAAATCGTGCAAGAAATACGTATGAAAACGAGATGATCATCCAGCACAAGGGTGTACGGCAGGGTCGCCCGTATAATGCTTCATATGGTGGCATCCCAATGCTAGCATGATAGCTATTATTGTATGTGAACTCAACAAGTGGTAAATGATTATCCCAACTACCAGGCCACTCCAATGCACATGCTCGTAATAGATCCTCAAGCGTCCTTATAGTTCTCTTTGATTGTCCGTCTATCTATGGATGATATGCGGTGCTCATATGCAATTTGGTCCATAACTCTTTTTGAAACGCCTGCCAAAGACGTGATGTGAATCCTCCATCTCGATCTGACACAATGCTTGATGGAACCCCATGCAACTTAACAATTTGCGCAATATATATCCTTGCTAGCTGATTCACATAAAATATCTTCTTTATCGGAATGAAATGAGCCGATTTAGTTAGTCGATCCACGACCACCAAAATAGCACCCTTGCCACTTTGCGTTTTTGGAAGACCCGTCACGAAATCCATGGTAATATGGTCCCACGTCCATTCAGGGATTGGTAGACTTTGTAATTTCCCACTTGGTACTTGTTGCTCCACTTTAATTAATTGACACGTTGGACATTTGGCTACCCATCGAGCAATGTCCTTCTTCATCCCTGGCCATTGATAAAGCTGGCGAACATCCTGATACATCTTCGTCGATCCCGGATGAATCGAAAACTTGGATTGGTGAGCTTGGCTTAGAATCGCTTCTCTGATCCCTAGATCCTTTGGTACACAAACTCGATCACTAATCATCATTAGACCTTCTTCCCTTATCTTATATAACTTGTACCTTGGGTCTTGCTGATTATTACGAATCTTCAATAACCTCTCATCGGATAATTGTGATGTACGAATTCTACCCAATAGACCAGCCTGATTTACGGCTTGCAAACCGACACTCTCAGACTCAATCTGCACTGCCTTTAGTCTCAAAGCACTTATATGGCTAATCAAATCATCGAATTCTTGCATAGCCAAAACCTCAACTCTTTTGCGGCTCAACGCATCTGCAACAACATTTGCCTTCCCCGGATGGTATGCAATGTCCACCTCGTAGTCTGCGACAAACTCCATCCACTTTCTCTGACCCAGATTCAACTTTGGTTGCGTAAATATGTACTTTAGACTTTTGTAGTCCGTAAAAATTTGTACCTTCTCCCCATAAAGATATGCCCTCCAAATCTTTAACGCAAAGACCACAACTGCCATCTCTAAATCATGTGTCGGAAAATTCTCTTAATGCTTACGTAACTACCTTGATGCATAAGCAATCACGTTATCTCCCTGCATAAGTACACATCCTAATCCCGTCTTTGACGCATCCGTGTAGCAACACTGGGTTTTCGTTAGATTCTCTTTTAGCTCCTTAAAGGACTTCTCACAATCTTCATTCCAAACAAAAGGCACATCTTTTCCCGTAAGTCTCGTCATTGGCTTTTCTAGACAAGCAATGTTCATAACAAAACGTCGATAGTACCCTGCTAATCTTAAAAATCTCCTTATCTCTATTGCATTTTTCGGTTGTTTCCAACCTACAATCGCTGACACCTTCTCAGGATCGACAGAAACTCCTTCTTCTGATACGACATGTCCCAAAAGTCCAACACGTCTCTTCTAGAAACTACACGTTTTCAATTTTGCAAACAATCGTTGTTCTCTGGGACGCTCTAACACTAAGTGCAAGTGTTCCTCGTGTTCTTCTGGGCTCTTGGAGTAATCCAGAATGTCATCAATATATACAATAACGAAACGATCCAAGTAGTCATGAAACACATTGTTCATTAGCTTCATGAACGCAACAGGGGTATTAGTCAAACCAAATGGCATGACCGCAAATTCATAATGCCCATATCGTGTTCGAAATACGATCTTCCTAATGTCACCTTCTGCAATTGGAATCTGATGATATCTTGATGCTAAATCTATCTTTGAGAACCAAGTCGCACCTCTTAATTGATCTAATAACTCATCAATCCTCGGTAGTGGGTAAGGATTTTTCACAGTGACTCTATTTAGAGCCCTATAATCAATACACAGTCTAAAAGTCCCATCTTTCTTCTTCACAAATAGGACTGGTGCACCCCGTGATGATGTACTCGGTCGTACAAAACCTTTCTCAAGTAGTTCATCTAATTGCTTCTTCAACTCTACCATTTCTGCTGGTGCCATTCGATATGGAGACTTTGATATTGGAGTAGTACCCGGTTCTAGCTTAATCTCAAATGGATCCCCTCCCGTTGGTGGTAAGCCTTGCAGTTCTCTGAAAACATCTGCAAACTCTCACGCTACAGGGATCTCCTCGACTTGAACAGATGGACCCATTTCATCTACTGATTTGGTAGCGAGATATAGGTCATACCCTTGATCTTGTAATCGTTCCATACGCAACGCTGAATCCCGTGACCCGAGCGAATTCCTTGATACTTAAGCTCCTTGTCACTTTTCTGGCAACGTACTTGACCGCGACGATAATCCATCACAGCTCGATGTCTTGACAACCAATCCATTCCAAGGATCACATCATAGCATTCCATCGGAATAATGATAAGCTCTGCAACTAGTTCTTCTTCTTCTATCACCACAAGTACCTCCTTGACAACCCCTTAGGATTCTAAAATCTTACCTCCAGGAGTATGCACTCGGACAATACTCGTTAGATCCTTAGGTTGAACAACTAATTTATTAGCTATAAGTGGACTCACAAAACTATGTGTCACATCGATGTCAAATAACACATGAGTAGACATGCCTTCCATGATTATAGATCCTACAGAATATGAATGTTTTAAAAGAATCTACTTATATATTCTCTCACGGAGCTCACCTCCACATAGACAATTATGATATGTAAGGCATACACACATAATATATATATATATAAATATGACATACCAGCGATAGGTTGAACGTCTCCTTCTTGGTCCTCACGTTCATTCTCGTAACCTCCTATGGCATATACTCGTGGTTGTACAGCCCTACGTTTCGATGCATGTTGTTCGGGCTTCCTAGTTCTAACCTGTGGTGTTAGACCCGCTCGTGGTTATGGTAGCGGTGGCCTCGGACAATCCTTTTGAAAATGATCCATACTACCACAACGGAAACATTTGTCGAATTGTCCTCGCCTTATAGTCCTCCCACTTGCTAAGGGAAATCACGAGACTGATGCTCTAAACTTCCACATCGGAAACATCCTACTCGCATATCAAATCTTTGGCATGCCCCTACATGCTCACGTCCACAACGATGACATGGGTACCTCGATGTTGATACGACAGGACGTTTCGGAACTGCTTTCCTCTGATCTGATCTTCCCCGAATCTATTGGACAACTTGTTTCCCCTTGGTATTCGAAGACTTCAAGATGCCCTCCTCGATGAGTCCCTTCTCTACCGACTGGGCATTCTGAACTAGTTCAGACAATGATCCATGCTTGATTATCTCAATCCTGCATCTGATCTCCGGTCGTAGTCCTTGCAAAAATTTGTTGACCTTGACAACTTCCGAGGTTACTGATTTGGCCCCAAATCGTGATAACTCCAAATACATCTCATAATACTGAGCAACAGTACGGTCACCTTATGTGAGCTGTAGAAATGTCAACTCCATCTCTTCACGACCAGCGTGTGGTATATATTTCAACTCAAAAAATTGTTTGAACTCATCCCAAGAAAACATATGATCTGGGCGTTCCCTCTGAATCTCTTCCCACCAAAACACCGTTTTTCCCTCCAAATAGTGGAGCACAATATCCATCTTAAACTCTAATGGACATATAGATGATCAAAAGTTTCGCTCTAATCGAAACAACCACTCCTCCGCCTTCATGGGAGGTATCGCACCGCCACGAAATGACTTTGTAGCCCATTTAGCAAACCCCACTAGACAATTCAGGACATGCGTGCTACGGTCTCGTGGCTTTATTAAAACATTTCGCAAAACACTTTGAAATCCAGTGAAAACAATAAGTACAAAAATGACAACCGGACTCTGATACCAATTTGTAACACCCCATCCCGGAACTACCTCGGGACCAGGAGTGTCCACCATCACCTCCAAGAGGTGGCTACACGTGTCATTGCTCAAACGCATTTATAAAATAAAATAAACGATTTATTCCGAAATAAGAAGGTCCGAACCAAATAGCAAAAAAAATATGTAAATATCATAGTCATGATAAATGAATAAAATAAATATGAAATGCAAAATAAAACTCGTCGAGACCTCGTGCACGCCTCTCCCATCAGTCCGCTGTGAACTTTCATCTTACTGCTCAACCTCATTGCTCTTTTTCCTTGCCATACCTTTTCCATCCATGACAACCCATAAATAGGGTGAGTACGAAATATGCACTCAGTGAAACCAATACGTGTACGTACTCTGTGCCATGTATTCTCCCGCTCGAACTGAATATCATAAAATAACGATATATCAAAAGTCTAAACTAAAGATATACAGATAACTGTACCCAACCCGAATGAGTATCCCAAGTATAAGACTAGTATCACACTGGATCATAACACATAGAGTCCACACAACTCTAGCTCGGGCATACGCTCGCAAAGTCGAAAGGACCCCAGCACACTGAAGATCTCGCAAGGTCACAACGTACCCCATCCATCAGTTCAATACAACGCTTCGTCGCTCGAAAGGTTACCACAACCCCAACACGGTACGACGCTGGCAGATCCACTGATCTGACTAACTCGATGCTCCGTCGCTCGAAAGGTTACCATAATCCCAACACGGTACGATGTCGGCAGATTCACTGACCTGACTAACTCGATGCTCCGTCGCTCGCAAGGTTACCACAACCCCAGCACGGTATGATGCCGGCCCAGATCCAAGTGTCGCAATACTAACGTCATCGACCCGATACTCCTCACGTGACAACTCTCACCAACGCGTTCGCAGACGCCTTCTTCTGAAGGTTCGAGTGTGAAATCACCCGATCGAGCAAATTAACGAGATATTCACTCGGCTTAAACACCGAACCCAAATATCGACGTTCTCCGACCCCAAAACTTTGTCGCACATCAATTCTCTAGATCATCTCTAGTCACTTATACACCTCATATACTTATCATCAATTCTCATACGATAAATCTAGAGTTTTATCCAATTCACTTGCAGCGTCTCACTTTTTTCATTATGATCCTATAAATCCTATTATGATCATGCTTCGTTTTAAAAGTATAATCGCTTACATAAATCAAACACAAATCCGAAATTACGATGGAGAAAATCATCACCTTACCTTTCCCGACGACTTGACGATTCTTGATATTATCGCTAACAACAACACCAATCAATTTTTTCTATTATAGATCCATTAAATTAATCAATTTCCATAATGTGAATCTTCGAATTATGGGAATAATCACAACAAATTATTTAGGAATTTACCACGATCTCGATTAGAATCCACCCACGAAGAACGGGATGAAAATTGAAAATCCTTCTTCGATGTCTTCTTTCTTTTTTTTCTTCTCTTTACTTTCCTTTTCTTTTTTTTTCTTCTCTTCTCACTTACCCTCGGTGACTGATCCCTCTCTAATTTGTAACACCCGTATAACTTGTTTTTTCTTTTAAATCTTATAATCTAATGCTAATATATATATATATACATATATATCATAGCTCGGTCACTAACCTTCCTATTTGAACGGGTTTTACAATGTAAACATGAATATTAATGAAAATTTAATAATAAAATTTCAAGTTAGATTTTTTAAAAGAAAACAACATGGATGACGTGGGGGACTGAAGAAGATAATCTGTCAAAAGCCCCAACTTATTCAACTTTTGATATATTGCTTGCTTCTAAAATTCGGATAACTGAATAAATTTGGATTTTGTTGGATATCTTAATAAAAAAAATTTAAATTTCTCGATTTACGGGACGGTGCGAAGAGAATAGAAGAAGAAGAATAAAAACAAGGCATGACAAATACATGAAAACGATGGAAACGAGATGGCAAATAGGATGAGGCAACGAATACTGTTTTATTCAACTTTGATATATTGCTTGCTTCTAAAATTCAGATATCTAAATAAATTTGGATGTTGTTGGATATCTGAATCCAAAAAATTTTAAATTTCTCGATTTATCAAATAGTGCGAAGAGAAGAGAAGAATAACAAGGGGCATGACAAATACATGACAACGATGGAAACAAGATATCAAATGGGGATGAGGCAACAAATACCGTTTTGTTTAACTTTTGATATATTGATTGATTCTAAAATTCGGATATCTGAATAAATTTGGATTCTGTTGGATATCTGAATCCAAAAAATTTTAAATTTCTCGATTTATCGGACGGTACGAAAAAAAGAGAAGAAGGAGAATAAAAATGGGCATTGAAAATACATGATAACGATGGAAACGAGATGACAGGTGGTGATGAGACAACGAAGATCGTTTGGCGAAGATGAAGAAAAAGATAGAAAATTTAATAAAATCAGGATTAGATTCAATAACTATTAATCATTATATTATACTTTTAATTAGATTTTTATCTTTGTTTAATAATAATACTAATAATAATAATAATTCTAATAATAATAATAATAAGAACTATAATAATAATAATCAAATAATTATTTAATTTATTTGGATAGAAATAATTCTAGTAAATAATCATTATATATATATATACTTGACGAATATTTTATTTTGAATATTTATATTGTATACTTGTATTTGACGTTTTATATATCCGGATTTTTTTATTTATATGCAAAATAAATACGAACAATTTATCAATCTTATTATAAACTATAATAAACCTAATATTTGAATTTATAAAAATTTAGGTTCTCATCTAGAAACTAGAATATGAAGAAACAGTACGTAGACACAAAATTTGCATCAAAATATAACATCCAAAATATTGAGAAAAAGGTGTGTATATATATATATATATATATTTAAGATGAGATGAGTAGTTCATTCATTACACAAGACAAATCAGTCTAAAGCCTTACAAACTATAATTACTTATTCCATTAAAGTTAGTTGATATTTTTTTAACCTTTTCTATACTAAGGTAAAACTCCTTCATGTTTATCAATTTTATCTTTTTCTTTTTCACGTTTCACATTTATTTTATTTTCCCTTAATATTTTGGTGCCTAATACTATTTCTCTTTTATTTTTTTATAATTTCCTCTATTTAAATTTCGTTAAATCTTTCGATTTTGACTCGGTTTAGGTTCAATTTTAATCCGATTTTGACTTAATTTTGATTCGGTTTATGACCAATTTTGACTATAATTTGGATCCAATTTTGATTCAGTTTAGACTCAATTTTGATCCGATTTAGCCTCAAATTTGACCATAATTTGAGTCCAATTTTGATTTTCATCTAACTAAAAGCCGAATCAATATGACATTCAACAAAATTAAACCGAAATTTAAATAAAAACCTGTTTTTATCAGTTTTTTCGATTTTAATCCGAAATTGGTATAATTTTGACTCGCATTAGGTACAATTTTGATCCAATTTTGATTTTCATCTAATTAAAACCCGAATAAATATGAAATTAAAAAAAAATCAAATCGAAATTTAAATAAAAACCCATTTTATCATTTTGTTCGATTTTTAACCCGAATTGGTATAATGTTGACTCGAATTGGGTACAAATTTGACGTAATTTTGATTTTCATCCAATTAAAACCTGAATCAATATGAAATTCAACAAGATTAAACCAAAATTTAAACATAACCCGGTTCTTATCAGTTTGTTCAATTTTTAACCCGAAATTGATATAATTTTGACTCGAATTGAGTGCATGTTTGACCCAATTTTGATGCAACCTTGAGTGATACGGGTTTTAGTCGATTGAAATTGGCTAAATTTGGTTCTAATTCGAATAAAAGGAAAAGAATTTGTTTTTTGTTAAAATTTTGGTTTAGTTCATTTCAAATTTCATATCGATTTGAGTTTTAATCAGGGTGAAAATCAAAATTGGGTGCGATTTTGGTTGCAATTTCGGTGTAATTTTGATTTTCACTCGATTAAAACCTAAATCACTTAAAATTGCATTTCAATTGTCTCAAAATTGCATCCAATCTCAGTCAAAATTTGACTAAATT
>CM071871.1:30662096-30687906 GCA_036759665.1 Gynandropsis gynandra | reverse complement strand
AGTGGACGTATGAGAAAATGGGAGAGAGAATTTGCCGCGAGCTAGGAAGAAGAAACGAGAGGCAATCCGAGAAGTGCTCCTCCAACGAGAAGTGCTCCTCCAAGGAAGAAGAAACGAGAGACGACGTCAACAGAAGGTCTGCGGCGTGAAAGGAAGCAGAGAGGAAACAGAGAGGAGAGGGAGGGAGAAGAGAGGAAAGGAGAAGGGAGCAATCGTATTAGGTTTTGGATTATGTTAGGATGGCATTTTTGTAAATAAATCAAAGTTTATGTCTATTTATATATATAATTAGACTCGGGTACCCGCGGGTACCTGTTTCAATGATTTTAAAACCCGAACCCGAACCCGAGCCCGCGGGTAATGAGATTTCATTACCCGAACCCGAACCCGCGGGTTCGAGTAATTTTTTTACGGGTTCGGGACGGGTTTCGGATCGGGACAGGTTCTCCGGATAATTTGCCCACCCCTACTTCTTTCTCTCATTCACACCTCCTTCCTCAGCTGCCTCCCCTCCCCTCCCCTCTCCACCCGTCTAGCCTCACCCCGCAACTCCCATCTCCTGCGCCTCGCTCCTCGCCTCGCCCTGCGCCTCGCTCCTCGCCTCGCCTTGCCTTGCGCCTCGCCACCCGCCTCGCTCCTCGCCTCGCCTCCGATCCCCTTCTCTTTCTCATTTTTTTCTTCTTCTTCCCGACGCCTCCTTACGTTTTCTCCATCCGCCTCCCCTCTTTTTAATCATTTTTCTTTCTTCTTCCTTCGTTTTCTTCTCCCCTTCCCACCGCCTCGCCTCCGCCGCGCATCTCCACCACCTCGCCTCCGCCTCGTCGCGCCTCCCCTACCGTATCGCCGCGTCTCCCCACCGCCTCGCCTCGTAGACCGAAAAAAAAGAGAAGAAACCTGTTATGTTCTGGTATTGAGAGGTCAGGAAAAATAAAAAATAATACCTAAAAGTGAACGGTTAAGATTGGAAATAAAATTTAGATCTGATGGTTAAAAAATAATCCTTTCTTAAACAGTAAAATATATCATCCAATAGCTAGAAAGTGACCAACACATTAAAAAAAAATCTAAAAGTTGAAAACGTGAGAACTGTTTTTTTTTTACTGTTCCTTACAACATCTGCTTTAGTATACATAATAATAAGATTTGATTCTCCACAAACTCAAAAGTTAAAAAAAATAAAAGACTTTATTCTCCAAGAAAATAATCTACGAGTTATCTTTCCTTCCAATACAAGATAAGAATAATATATTTATATATTTATATCATATTCCGTCATATGTAATATATTATCATAAATACACATAATTTTTTAAAATGATTACTTAAAAATATTAAAAAAACGGTAAAATTAATTTAAAAAATGGAAATTAATTAAAGTTTAAAATTTTTTATATATTTTTAGAAAGTAAGATTAATTAAAATATTGGAAAATAGGGAATAAATATATATTTATGTGGCGACCAAATAATTAAACAACAAAAATAACAAATTTTTGTATTCAAGTAGATTACAATGTAAATGTATTTATGTATATATATGTATAGAATATTTCTATTAATAAAATAAACTATATTTTGAATCATATTATATTAAATAATATACTCGCATTAACGCTTAATAATCAAATATAAAATAATACATATATAATAATTTATATATTAATGTTTTTATATCACATATACTCTATACATACATGTATGCATGAATACAGGGACGGAGACGGACACGTGCAGCTGACGTGTCGTCCTCTTGATGCTCTTGCGACACTTTCTTTTAGGGGTGCCCCATCAACCGTACCTGTTTCCAAATTTCTACAAAAGAAAGTAATATCTTTATAACACACAATTAGTCTGATGAGATTTCGTTTCTTCTTCTCCTTCTCTCTGATCATCTTCTCCGTTTCCTCTGCAATAGCCGGTGATTTAGGGTTTTGTAGCGACGGTAACATGGCCACTCTCGGCGGCGTTCATGATTCTCCCGGTAGCCAGAATAGTGGCGAGGTCGAGGGCCTCGCTCGTTTCGCTGTCGATGAGCACAACAAGAAGGAGGTTTCGCTTCTCTGTTTCTCTTTTGATTTTTTTTTTAATTTTTTTACTTGTTGATGTGTGTTTATGTTTGGTTATTGGATCTGAATCGCTGTCTTGAGTATTTACCCTCTCTCGGTTCTCTATGGTAAAATGGTGTTTCCTTGATTTAGATTATGTTTTGTTTAATCATTAGGGTTTTTTATTCCATGAATGCGTTGATATGTTTGAATGTGAGTTGGGAAGTCACTAGATTTTGCTATGATGATGATGATGTATGTGGGTGATCGCTTTTTTTGTTGTTTTTTTTTTCTTTGTAGAATGCACTCCTTGAGTTTGCGAGGGTGGTGAAAGCGAAAGAACAAGTGGTTGCAGGAACTCTGCATCATCTGACTCTGGAAGTCATCGAGGCTGGAAAAAAGAAGCTTTACGAAGCTAAAGTTTGGGTGAAGCCATGGATGAACTTCAAGGAGTTACAGGAGTTCAAGCATGTCGGTGATTCCCCGTCCATCTCTTCGTCAGATCTTGGCTGCAAGAGAGGTGAATACAAACATACGCATCCATCTAGTGTACGACTCTTTTGGGACACAGGATAATAGCCTGACCACATTAGGACCAGATTAATAATGTGTATGGATACAATGATATGATTCTGAACATGGAGATTTTAGTGGGTTGAGAAAAGGGTTGAATCTGAAAATGGATTTTGATCAGATGGTGATGACTCTGGATGGAGAGCAGTTCCAGTGCACGATCCTGAGGTGCAGCACGTCGCTGAACACGCTATCAAGACCATCCAACAGAGGTCTAACTCCTTGTTCCCTTATGAGCTTCAAGAGGTTGTGCAAGCTAATGCTGAGGTATGAGTTCGGTTGACAATGCTTGTCACTGTCTTAAAACGATAGGCTCTTTGTCTGCGATGGATGATCACTGGGTTGTATCATACCCTTGCATCTGTTTCAATAAAGTTTCCAAGAAAGTTTGGCTTAGGCATTGCGAGTGAAGCATGGGTATTGGTAGTTCCAATATCGATATTGAACCTTTAGCTAGAGACATTTTGTAACGATACTCTGACATTAACCGATAAGTTTGTTTCGCATTCAAGTTTCATTTGTTCTCCTCTATCTATAGCTGATGATTGTGGATGATAATGTTAATGAGCTCAAGCAGGTGACTGGTGAAGCTGCGAAATTCAATATGCTTCTGAAAGTGAAGAGAGGAGAAAAAGAGGAAAAATACAAAGTGGAAGTCCACAAGAACCATGAGGGTTCTCTCCTTCTGAACCACATGGAGCAAGAACACTCCTGAACTCTCTCTCAGGTCCTTTACCTCGATGAGAAGGTCACTCATTTCGCTGCTTGTAATAAACCCAATACTTCATATTTGCTGTGTAAAAAAGTTACATATATTCTCGTTGCACAAATGCTTGGATTTAGACGAGAATAAATCAGTATTATGAACTATCTCCAAATGTTTGATTAATCATACGTTAGGAGCCTAGAATCCTTCTTCCATTGGACAGACCAAAGAGAAGAAGATTAAGAGACGATAATTGATACAACAGCCAGGAACAGCTTTTAGTGTTTCCTAGAGAGACTTGCAAAGAGCTGCTACTCTATTTCCTCCTAATGATGTTTCTTACTACGGAACATCAATGCAGTGGCCCAGTTTCTCTGTGTATTTCAACCTTCTTCGTCATAATCTTCCTCATCTTCGTCAAATCTTTTTCCCAAGCTCGCGAGCTGCATCGGATCGATTTTCCCCATCTCTGACATGGACCAACCCGGATACTCCTCAGGTTTCATCTCCGCTGAGGCCTCCATGGAGGATGTGGCCACAGCCGCAGCTGCTGTCTGCTGTTTCATCTCGTCTACTGATTCAGCATTCAGGTCGAAGGTTCTAATTCCCGTGTTAGCTTCGTTGAGTCCTCTTGGGCTTTGCTGCTGCGGACTCGACTGAGGACACCCGTTTTCTGGTGGTGGTACGATGTCCACATCTTTCTTGATGTCTTGCGGTAGTGGTGGTGCAGGCTTTCTGCTAGTGTCTTGAGGCGGAGCTGTGGCAGATGGCTGTTCTACTTCCATTTCGCGATTGAGATGCTCCCTTTCGGCTGTTCTTGCACCTCGACCACGGCCTCTTCCGCGACCTCTACCTCTGCCTCTGCCGCTTGGCCCGGCATGACCCATCTCGTGCTGCAGTAATCAAACCGAAACACATCGATCAGATCTGTGATGCAATTTCCAGACATTATTCACGACCTTTGTTTTATCAAGCATCTTGATAATGAACTTTCTGGTTTTAGATCTCAGAGGGATCCGGAAATTTTGATAATTCCGTCATGCTAATACATGTATGATGGGAGTGGTAGAGGCCAAAGCAGAAGATGATTATCGAGGGCATAGTATTGAGTTCTGAATGTGAAGGCAATGGGATTCAATATATTAGATAACCAAAGCTACACTTATATCAAAGATTCTGAATGAGATAGAAGTAGCTTGGGATTCTGAATGAGATAGAAGTAGCTTGGGATTCTGAATGAGATAGAAGTAGCTTGGGATTCTGAATGTGAACGCAAGGGCACCTAGACACCAGGCTTGTTCAGAGAGGATAATGTTCTAACAGAGGAAAGAGAATAGAGAGCAAACCATTCTGCTTTTCTTTAGTTCCTCGTCACTGTCTTCATCACCGATAGGCTTCCTATCAAAACAGAACAGAATGCAAACATCAGCTTGACGTGAATAACAACAAACCAGAAGATAACATATGAGACAATAGATCTAACCTTCTCTTAGAAATGTTGCGCTCATCCATGTTTGCATCAGAATGGCCAAGTCCATGTCCATGTCCATGTCCATGCCCATAGTCAGGCACCTTGCTGACGACTTCCCTCAAAAAGTCGAACACGTTATACCTTTCCACACAATGTTTACTGCAACCAACAAAAAATTTAATGGATTCAGACGGGTATTATGCCAATATTAAGTATAATATGAAATGATCCGAACTGGTGACAACTTCAGAATAAGCATTCAGTTCTATCTTGGAAACTCAAGACTTAAAAACAATCCGCTTACAGGTGCAATGAGTTCACAGTCTTGGCTCCTCTTTGAAGGGTAATCTCATAGGTACGGTCACAGAGGTCTTGCAAGAACAATTCCAGAGCTTTTGCTGTCATGGTACAACCGCAGTGAGCGAAAAGCTGTAACAAACCAATACTCTTTTGAATGCAAGTACGAAAATCCAAACAACTTACAAACTAAGACGGGCACGGCCAGTGCTATCTTCCCAACATCCTCGTCAGCTTGCATTATCTTCTTAATACGAGCCTGCAAATTTATCATCATAAGCATCAAATGAAAAAGAAGACGTGGAGACTCAAACACCTACTTCAGTCATTCAATATAGACGTGGAACCATAAGGGGATTTCAGGTTTGACCCGGAGACAATAAGGCATCACCTATTTTATTCCACAAAGCATCAGTCACCTAAGATCCTCCCAAATTCAAAGATTCATCAGTTTATATGTAAATTTCATAGCGGATCTTAGCCATCCAAAAAAGGGGAAAGAATCAACAGCCAGGTCAGAAACATGGAGCAGTTTCCATATAAAGAAACATAATCTACAATTCCTTCAACACAGAACACTATATTTCGCCACCCAAATGTTAGAAAAGTGATTCGGGAACAGCGGATCGAAATCCTTGCGAACGATCAATCAAGAGAAACATATTTAATTCGACAAATACTTACAGCTGGGAAACGAGTATCGAGTTTCTTCCTCATGTTTTGGGATCGTAATTACGCAAAAATCATCAATTGTCGAAAGGGGAAAAAAAGTCCCCGAGAAAGAATTTTTGTTCGCAGTTCACGGAAAACGAATCCGATTTTTCAGATCGAGTATCGGAGCAAAGCGAATCATCTATACAGGAACTCCCTTTTCGGATCGGAAATTTCCTCCTTCTACTACTCCATGGATTACCGACGAGGACCAGATCCGACGGCGTCTTCTTTCTCCTGTCCCCCAAATCAACGCCCGTACGATCTCCGATAAATAAAAATAAAAATAAAAAACATAAAAAACATACTTTATGATCGATAAGGTATAGACACACGGGCGTTCAGAGAACCCTTTTTAACAGGCCAATCCTCGTAAGAAGAAAACTTCTATTCTATACGTGGCGTATTTTTAGTGGATTGTCATCATTATTATTATGTTATGTTTCATCCGGCGAATGGGAGTGGAAAACCTCTAATTTGTGAATTCCTTTCCATTCCTTTATTTCATAAAGAACGGACGATCGGGCGGTGCAGAGCCGGCCACGTTAGGATCTGTCACTGTTTATGCATTGTGTTTTAACCTACAATGTATGTTATTTGCAAAAAGTTTACAATAATAAATACGTTAATACAATTTTTTAATATTGAATCTTTAGTTATTTAATTGTGTATTCTGTTTACTTATAGTGATTTAGAATGTCATAAATGATTGAAATGATTTATTCCTATATCACAATCAAATTATTCATATTCATATTTATCACTTTAAATAATCAAGAAGAAAGTTTCTCAGCTCAGCATGCAAAGGCAATCTTATCAACACGTGCGGACAATTCTACTCAGTTTCAGCACGTGCGGACAACTTCATCAACTCACGTGGATAGTTTCACTCAGCAATCTGCGCCCTTCAGTTTCACACAACACGAGCAGGAAGTCCTATTCAACCCGTACGGGTCCGCTGATTCTCACACAGCACGCGCGGGCAACATCACTTAGCCCGCACGGACTGGTTCGTCTTCTTCCTCAAAACAGAACACACAAGCGCAGGCAATTCTTGGAAGTTCTTCAAAATCCAAGAATTCGTTTCTTCCAAGAACAAGATTACATTAGTTTTGTTCTTGGATCTTGGGTCTTGGATTCTTGAGTCTTGAAGTCTTGGAATCTTGAGCTCATTCATCTCTATATAAAGCCATTGTATTCCTTCAATTTCAATTCATCCAAAATCAATAAAGTTCACAGAAATTCTCTTTAGTTCGTCTCTCTTTTTTTTCGATTCCTTTAGTTCTTGAAATTCCTTTAAGATTCATATGGTATCAGAGCCTATTCGGGCGCTCAACCATGAGTCATTTTGTTCCCTTCGTCGATCTCCTTACTAAACCCTCACGGGTTCTCTTCGGTGATTTCTGATTTTTCCAATGACGACGCGGACAACTTCATCAACTCACGTGGATAGTTTCACTCAGCAATCTGCGCCTTTCAGTTTCACACAACACGAGCAGGAAGTCCCATTCAACCCGCACGGGTCCGCTGATTCTCACACAGCACGCGCGGGCAACATCACTTAGCCCGCATGGACTGGATCGTCTTCTTCCTCAAAACAGAACACACAAGCGCAGGCAATTCTTGGAAGTTCTTCAAAATCCAAGAATTCGTTTCTTCCAAGAACAAGATTACATTAATTGTGTTCTTGGATCTTGGGTCTTGGATTCTTGAGTCTTGAAGTCTTGGAATCTTGAGCTCATTCATCTCTATATAAAGCCATTGTATTCCTTCAATTTCAATTCATCCAAAATCAATAAAGTTAACAGAAATTCTCTTTAGTTCGTCTCTTTTTTTTTCGATTCCTTTAGTTCTTGAAATTCCTTTAAGATTCATATGGTATCAGAGCCTATTCGGGCGCTCAACCATGAGTCATTTTGTTCCCTCCGTCGATCTCCTTACTAAACCCTCACGGGTTCTCTTCGGTGATTTCTGATTTTTCCAATGACGAGGCAGCAATTGTAGAGTCTCTCACATCTGCCCAAATCCAAAGAAGTTCATGGTAGCATTTTACTTTCGAATTAACGTTCAAATTTCTCTGCAGAACAACCTGTCTGCAGTTCTGTTCTTTATCAGCACGTGCGGGCAACTTTCTATCCGCGTGGGCTCTGTCAAACAATGCATCGACACTATTTTTGTGGAAAAGATTCACAAATTTTCATCAATCCTAGAGGATTCAGAAGTTTATACAACAAGTCTTAAGTCTCAATCTTGAACAATGGCAGCAAATCAACTGCAGTATCCATTCCCAATATATATTAATATCTCAAACTTTGTTACAATAAAGCTTACGGATTCTAACTTTCTTTTCTGGAAAGCTCAAATTGAGTCTCTTCTCCGGAGTCAAAGATTGTTGGGATTCATCGATGGCACAATACAAGAGCCACCTGAAATCATTCAAGAAATCAAGAATAATGTTTCAATGGAAATTCTGAATCCCGTACATGATTCGTGGTTACAAATGGATCAACTTATCATGTCATGGATCATCGGTACACTTTCTGAAGAAGTCTTCAGCCATGTTGTTGGTAAGAATTCAACAATGGAGGTATGGTCTAGTCTTAAAAGTCGTTACATACAACGATCTATAGCAAGAGAATTTGACTTGCTAGCATCATTACAACTTCTAACCAAAGTAGAAAAGACATTGGCCGAATATTTGAGCCAATTTAAGAGCATATGTGATAAATTGAAATCAATTGGTAAACCAATTCAAGAACATATGAAGATCTTTAGGTTACTCCATGGATTAGGCAAAGAATACGAGGCTTTTGCTACGGTAATTCAAACCTCGATGCATAAGCCTCCTATTCCGACTTATGAAGACGTGGTATCTTAATTGAATAGTTTGATTCTTGGGAGTTCTATTAGTCAATACACTAATGTGTCTCATCATCTAGTGTTTCCTGCCATACAGTATTCTACCAATTCAAATCAAGGGTTTGGCAGAAGGAACTTCAATAACAGAAGAGCAAGACAAATATTCAGAGGTAATAGGAACTATACAACCCATGGAAGAGGTTTTGCCCAACAAGTTTATTCTCCTTACGTTCAGAAGGCGCATAACTCAAACAACAATCAGGTTAACAATAATAATTCACAAAATTCTTCTGCAAGATTATTGTGTCAAATTTGTGGTAAGGAGGACATGAGGCTCTACGATGTTGGCATCGATTTGATAATGCCTTTCAAGGTGGTGATATACCACAAGCTCTCACATCAGTACAAATGATTCAACACCCTCAGCTGAACTGGTATCCAGACTCAGGAGCTTCAGTTCACATTACAAATTCAACCGAACATCTTCAGAGTTCTCTTCCATATGGCGGATCAGATAGTGTTATGATTGGAGATGGATCGTTTCTGCCAATCTCTCATGTTGGATCCACAACCATTTCTACATCTGAAGGTAAGTTACCAATTCATAATATTCTGGTAGTTCTTTCAATTAACAAATCACTATTATCTGTTCAAAACTCACTCATGATTATCCTTGTGAGGTGATTTTTGATGCTGATAGTGTTTATGTAAAGGATTTAATAACTCAGAAGATTCTGGCCAGAGGAAACAAACATGAGGGGATCTACAGGTTACAAACAATAGATTTCAAGGCCTTTTATTCTACTAGACATTGTTCTACTTCATTTGATATATGACATCATCGTTTAGGACATGATAACAACAATATTATACAAGAACTTAATAAGAATGATTTCATCAAAATTATTAAATCTGCTTCAAAATTGTGCGAATATTGTCAAATGGCTAAAAATAACAGATTATCTTTTTCTGATTCTAATTATCATGCTAAAGAACCATTGAAAATGATTCATTGTGACTTATGGGGTCCAACACCTACATCTTCTGTTCAAGGATTCGGGTTCTATGTCATTTTTATCGATAATTTCTCTAGATTTTCATGGCTATATCCTCTAATGCATAAAACAGATTTTTATAATGTATTTGTCTCATTCCAAAAGATGGTGGAAAATCAATTTTCTTGCAAAATTAAATTGTTTCAAAGTGATGGAGGAGGTGAGTTTAGCAGTATATGTTTTCAAGAACATCTCTTACAACATGGTATTAAACATCTAGTATCATGTCCTTATACACCTGAACAAAACAGATTAGCAGAAAGGAAACATAGACATATTACTGAATTAGGATTAGCTATGATGTTTCATGCTAAAATACCTCTAAAATATTGGGTTGAAGCATTTTACACTGCAAATTATATCAGTAACCTATTACCATCTTCCTCATTGCTTAAAGAAATACCGTATAAAATCTTGTTTAAAAGGGAAGTAGATTACTCAGCTCTTCGAGTTTTTTGTTGATGTTGTTATCCTTGTCTTCGTCCTTATGCTCAAAATAAATTTGATCCAAGATCTTTAAAATGTGTATTTTGGGATATAGTGAAAAATATAAAGGATATCGTTGTCTCTATCCTTTACAGGTAAGGTATATATTACTCGTCATGCCATTTTTTATGAACTAAATTTTCCTTTGCAGGATAGCTATCTACATTTGATTCCACCAGCAGACACATTACTATCAAAAGCATGGCAATTAGGGTTCAAATCTAAAACAAAGGATGTTTCAAATCAAATTTTGCAATATGTCTTACCCAGATTTCAGAATCCTACTTCTGTTATTGAAATACCTAATGTACAAACACCTATGTCAACAGCAGAGTTGGATGATGCTTCAGCAAGGAATCAGGTATCAACATCAGGTTTGAATATTCCTGATTCTTACGATGAAAATATACATGTTGATTTATCAAATACAAATTCTGAAAGTGAAGTAAATATTGGAAATCACATCCTATGATTACTAGAAGTAAATCTAGAATTTTTAAACCAAATCCAAAATATGTTTTATGTGTTAATATAAATATTCCACAAGAACCAAAATCATTTAAATCAGCTTTAAAACATTCTGGTTGGCATCAAACGATGATAAATGAAATGGATGCACTACAATATAACAACATTGGTCTTTAGTTCCATACTCGAATGATATGAATATTTTAGGATGTAAATGGATTTTTAAGACTAAACTTAATGCATATGGGTCTCTAAACAGATTAAAAGCCAGATTAGTGGCTAAAGGGTATTATCAAGAGGAAGGTATTTATTACTTAGAAACATTTAGTCCGGTTGTTAAGACTGCTACAATTAGGACTGTGTTATCAATTACAGTAGTTAATATGGTCAATATCTCAATTAGACGTTAAGAATGCCTTTTTACATGGTGAATTGACTGAAGATGTCTTTATGCAACAACCTCCTAGTTTGAGGATTCTGAGCATTCTACTCATGTTTGTAAGCTGCATAAATCCCTATATGGTCTGAAACAGACTCCTAGAGCTTGGTATGATAAATTCAGTTCATATTTACTTGAATTTGGATTTTGTTATAGTAGCTCAGATCCTTCATTATTTGTATATCAACAAGGTGCAGATAAGATTTATCTTTTATTATATGTTGATGACATGATATTAACAGGAAATTGTGAAACATTGTTAAAGAAACTTATTGCAGTTTTGACTATCAGGTTTGCCATGAAAGATCTCGATCAGCTGCATTATTTTCTTGGTGTTCAAAGTAAGTTTTACTCATCAGGGTTGTTTCTTCATCAAGAAAAATATGCACTAGTCCTTCTTAACAAAGCTGGTATGACAAATTGTAAGCCTGTAGTTACTCCCTTACCTCTAAAATTAAATAACTATACTCCGAATCTTGAAAAATTTTCTGATGCAACTTACTTTAGACAATTGGCTGGTGGATTGCAATATTTAACTTTGACTACACCTGACATTAACTTTGCAGTCAATTTTATTTGTCAAAGGATGCATGAACCTATTGTATATGATTTTGCTTTTTTAAAAAGAATTCTTCGTTATATTAAGGGTACTATTACTCTCGGACTACACATACAGAAACATAGTACATTTGACTTGGCTGCATTTAGTGACAGTGATTGGGCAGGATGTTTATATACAAGATGATATACAACAGGTTTTTGTACATTTCTTTGTTCAAATTTACCATCTTGGTCAGCTAAAAGACAACCAACAGTTTCCAGATCATCTACTGAAGCTGAATATAAAGCTTTGGTGTCCACAACAACAGAGCTCACTTGGCTAAGTTTCATTCTTCGTGATCTTGGTATATCACAACCAGGTTCTTCGGTTTTACACTGTGATGATCTCTCTGCTACTTTTCTAACGGAAAATCCTAATTTTATGGTCGATTTAAACATATTAAAATTGATTATCATTTTGTGAGGGAAAAGGTAGCCCTTGGATCACTTATTATTAAACATATTTCTAACACTTCTCAAGTTGCAGATATTTTCACAAAATCTTTGTCTCGTGATCATTTTGTTCAGCTACGGAGCATACTGAATGTCGATTTTCCACCAGATATCAGTTTGAAGGGGAGTATCAGTCTAAATAATCAAGAGGAAGGCTTCTCAGCTCAGCACGCGCGGGCAACCTTATCAACACGCGCAGGCAGTTCTACTCAGCTCCAGCACGCGCGGGGAACTTCATCAACACACGCGGGTAGTTTCACTAAGCAACCAGCGCCCTTCAGTTTCACACAGCACGAGCGGGGAGTCCCACTCAACCCACACGGGTCCACTGACTCTCATACAGTACGCACAGACAACATCACTTAGCATGCGGGGGCTGGATCGTCTTCTTCCTCAAAACAGAACACACAAGCACATGCATTTCTTGGAAGTTCTTCAAAATCCAAGAATTCGTTTCTTCCCAGAAAAAGATTACATTAATCTTTGTTCTTGAATCTTGGGTCTTGGATTCTTGAGTCTTGAAGTCTTGGAATCTTCAGCTCATTCATCTCTATATAAAGCCATTGTATTCATTCAATTCAATTCATCCAAAATTAATAACGTTCACAGAAATTCTCTTTAGTTCTTCTCTCTCACTTTTTCAATTCCTTTAGTTCTTGAAATTCCTTTAAGATTCATAATATTTACTTTGCAATTTTTATTCAGAAAGTGAATTTCTTCTATATTTCAATAAAATTGTTTCATTTTATGGATAGGAAGCATATTAACGAGTTATCTAACTTTATTGTATACATTTTTGGGATAAATATTTGGAAATTATATGTTTTAATTGAAAATTTTAATTAAAATTGTTAACCAAAAGAACAATTATCATCTTAATATATGTAGAAGTTTTTTTTTATAATTTTTTTAAAATAACTAAAACGACAACGACAAATATATCTTTTCAAAATAAATAAACATCAATTTATATATTTATTTCTTTATCAAATGATATTTTTATTTAAAAGATATTTAATGTTTTTTAAAATAAATACTTCATTTACTGTAATAATAATAATAATAATAATAATAATAATAATAATAATAATAATAATAATAATAATAATAATAATAATAATAATAATAATAATAATAATAATAATAATAATAATAATAATAATAATAATAATAATAATAATAATAATAATAATAATAATATATTTGATCTTACGTTATACTAACTAAAACACCAACTAAAACCGGAGAATATCAAAGATATCTTCGTAGGATTTCAAGGCTTCATGTCTATCCTCGTAAATATAATTATTAAATACAAAAACATTGGAGAAAAGACAACTTTGTGCTTAATTTTCGCACGTGAAAAAACACACGGTTGATAGTTTTTCGAAATGTAAAACATTGGAGAAAAAATAAATACAAACTTGAAGAAGTTATTGAATTATAATTAATGATGAAAGTCACCAAGGTTTAGTCCAAATAATACAAATAATACAATATTACAAACTAATAATACAAATAATATAATATTATAAACTAACAAACCTTTATTTTTTTAAGTTGGTGTTATCTAGGTTGTCACATTCCAAACACTGTCATTGATGCTAACATTTGAACCCGTTTGTCTCGATGAAGATGGGGTTTTTCTCCGAGCCTCACCGGGTCTAGGATAACGATTTTTCGTAGGCCTCCCACTTTGCCTTTTCTCAGCCAACATAGGAGGTAGAAAAATAACTTCAGAATATTGAGGAGGAGTGTTCTAATCACCGCAATCAGGAACTGGATACACGGTATCTCGGTAAGCCAAATGCCATGTCTCCAGGAGGTAGTATGTTGAACATAGTTATGATATATTGTGACCTTTACCAACCTTATGTGCAGCCGCAATTGCGTGACTGCATGGATACTTATCCACATCAAACATTTTCCAATCGCACGTTTTTTTAAGACTCACTACAAATCTTCTACACATCTCATTTCTCACCTCGTACTCATCAATCAGCCTATTCCATTAAATAACCTCATTCTTGGATGTCTGTCCAAACAGTTCATGTAACATTTTCTCAATGTAAGATGTTAACTTTTGAGGATCATCACCAATAGTTGCTTCCAATCTATACCTATTGAACCATTCAACTGTCTTTCTCAAACAAATATCTAAAAACACTAGGATCAAAAACTTTTTTGACGTATTCAAAGTTGAATTTATTGACTCGGCCCCATTAGTGATTAATAAATTATACCCTTCACCCTTAAATTTGTATCTTGCCCACTTAACGGGATTAAGTTTCTCTTTCTCCAAATACGTTGCAACATTAGGATACTTGCACAAAGGTCACAAAGGTCAAAATGGTCACAAAGGTCAAAATGGTCACAAAAGTCACAATAGTCACAAAAGTAAAAAAAAAATCATATTTGTATATGGCCTTCAAATCATTAAATAACAATTCAAATTCGTTCACTGTGTATACTGCTGCACATTTGAAGAACATTTCCAATACAATATCACCCTTTGAGCTCTTTCTATCTTGACCTTTATTGACGTAGCTCTTTATGTTTTGCGATATATGACGTGCACAAAAACCATGATCAACTTGTTTATACACTTGTTTGACTGCTTTTATCAAGCTTTTATGGCGATCAAATATCACAATGACATCACGTCTATCCGGTATCACCTTTTTCAATCTTGACATAAACCACATCCAAGATTCGTCATTTTCTCGGTATTCCCCAAGTAAAGGATATTGGTGATGTTCACTATCTTGCGCGGTTGTCACGATCAATGTTCCCTTGTACACTCCTATCAGAAATATTGCATCCACAACAACCACTTTACGCATGTATTGCCATCATCTTATAGCCGCTCCGACAGCCATAAACGATTTTGTGTTGTAACTTGCTTCGCTTCACTGTTAATATACTCCTTGATTCCTATATCCTGTAATATCATTAAACGAAGCAAACAAAGAGTAAAAAAGAACTAAAAGATGCCGAAACTATGTAAAATTGGTGAAACACATGCAAGTTAATATAGAATAAAAACTGTGTGATCAATAATAACCTATGTACAACAAAAAATAATAATAATAATAATAATAATAATAATAATAATAATAATAATAATAATAATAATAATAATAATAATAATAATAATAATAATAATAATAATAATAATAATAATAATAATAATAATAATAATAATAATAATAATAATAATAATAATAATAATAATAATAATAATAATAATAATTTTTTGAATTGTATACTCGTTGTACAGGGATTTTGAGATATTTTTTAATAGGTTTGGATATTTTTTAAAGATTTTTCCTAATAGGAGTAGAAGAAGATCAAAGAGAAATGGGAGATGATAGAGACGCTAGTTGGATCGTAAAAGGAAAATAATAATAATAATAATAATAATAATAATTTTTTGAATTGTATACTCGTTGTACAGGGATTTTGAGATATTTTTTAATAGGTTTGGATATTTTTTAAAGATTTTTCCTAATAGGAGTAGAAGAAGATCAAAGAGAAATGGGAGATGATAGAGACGCTAGTTCGATCGTAAAAGGAAATTTAAAAGTTGTAAGTTTTCAGAAAACAGAATGGTATTAATTCAAAAATACATATAATGGCATTTGAAAAAAATAAAATGATATCAAAACGATATAATGAAGTGATATTTTTGTAATATTTATAAAATATGTGTCCCAATATTGTACATAACATGTGTGATACAACATATTTACAAACCAAATTATTAATAATAATAACTAATAATATTAATAATATCAATAATTAATAATAATATCTAATAATAATATTAAAAATTTCATACGTTATATATAATTTGTGTCCAATTTTATACATCATTCTACCTCACGTTATCTACGACATCATCAAATATAACTAATAATAAGAATAATAATAATATGAATAATTAATGGTAATATTATCTAATAATATTATTTATAATAAAATATAATAACATCAATAATAATTAACAATAATAATAAAATATTTGTAAGATATATTTTTAGAATTTTAGGAGAGAATTTTTTAAATTCGTCGCCATGTCATTTTGGATTCGAATCTTGGTCAAGGTCGAGAGGGTGAGGATGGCGAGATGCATTTTTAAAATCTGAAAATTTTCAAATTTAAAACATATCATATAAGTGACATTTTGTAATCTATTTTTACAAAAAAATAATTTATTAAATTAATTTATAAAACAAAATATTTCAGAAAAAGACTCCTTCGACCGTAAGATATATTTTTAGAATTTTAGGAGAGAATTTTTCATGTCACTTTGGATTCGAATCTTGGTCAAGATCGAGATGGTGAGGATGGCGAGATGCATTTTTAAAATCTGAAAATTTTCAAATTTAAAACATATCATATAAGTGACATTTTGTAATCTATTTTTACAAAAAAATAATTTATTAAATTAATTTATAAAACAAAATATTTCAGAAAAAGACTCCTTCGACCAAAGTTATTTGTAATATTTGTGTGAAAAAGTTAAAACATAAAGATTAAAAAAAGAGGAAGCAAAACCCTTCATCTTGGCCTCGCGGGTTTATGGAGGAAGGATCGAGGGGGAAATAGAGAGAGACATGAGCGGTGCAGGATCGCCGGATTTCTTCTACAGAGAAGCACAACGTCTCGGCTACGTCGCTCGTTCTGCTTTCAAGGCATGAAAACCATCACTTCTTATTTGATTGATTGTTCACGTTCACGGCTTGAACTTTGTTCTCTTCTGCGAACAACAGCTACTTCAGATTCAGGAGCGGTACAAGCTCATCAAACCTGGTTCATCTATTCTTGACCTCGGTTGTGCTCCTGGTGCTTGGCTACAGGTCTCTCTCTCCCCCTCTCCCTCGTTCATTTCTGTTGTTTCCTTTGAACCCATGTGCTAGTCCTTGAATCCCATGTTGTTTTCAATCAATTGGAACCGATTTCGCTTATAGTGCTTTTCCCCTTTATGATGCAATACAGGTTGCTTGCCAAAGCTTAGGTTCAGTTAAAAATGGTGGGTCAGTTGTTGGTATCGATATAAAGGTGAGATTCGTGTCTGTATCAACTGAAACATTATGACCTTTCGCCTCTCACTTCAGATAAAAATAGTGTAATGATTTTGGTGAATTTTCATCAAAATTATGCATATTTGCTCTGAATTTATCGGGCCCCTTGTTGTATATTGTATGAATTCGTGAGATGTTGTATCCAGAGCAGAAGGTGAAGGTTCCTCCACAACATTGTGGTTGAGTCTTTCTGTTCGAAAAGCAGTCCCCAAAACCTCAAAGATGTACATAATTTCTCTTATATTGACGGCAAAGAAAGAATAGGGACAGTAAAAGTCGGATCTTCCCCAGTCAGCTCCTTGTTTTTCATTTGTCTTTGTTGTCATACTTAGCTCTCCTTTGTTTCGAAAGGCATTGATTTTTCCGCTTAATGTGTTTGTGTCTTCCGAGTTTGAACCACACTCTTATGCAGTTTTCTTGATTTATTTGTCATGCAGCAAAAAGGTTTTTCTGTCATTCTGTCGGATATGTGCCCTTCAGTCTCTGGAATAACCACTAAAGATGCTGCACTGTCTGCTGAATTGGGAATGCGAGCCCTTGATTTAGCCGTTGGTCGAGCTGCTATGTTTCAATCACAAGACCATAATGACAAAGATGAAGACGAATCAAACAGCTCAGCTTCTAGCCCAGAAACTGGTGGTGTGCTTAGGCCTGGAGGTCATCTTGTCATCAAGCTTCTGGAAAGTGAGGATGCTCAAGGTAGGGGAACTGAAAATTAGCCCATATATACAGATGGAGAATAACAATGTTTCATCTCACTGCTGCTATACTGTTTCCTTTTCTTTTCAGATTTTACCCGAATTTGCAAGCCCATCTTTCAGAAGGCAACTTGGTTGCGGCCTAAAGCTACGAGATCTTCATCTCGAGAAATATACTTGATTTGCCAAGGAATGCGATCAGCATTAAAGAGTTGATTGATATACCTACAAAATGAATTTTGATCGAATTCTTCCTGTTTGAGGACTCTGAAAGCCATTTTCTTATGCGTATTGGTACAATCTTTTGGAATCATTCGTTATATATTTCTTGTCTTATATGAAAAGTGAAAAAAAAAAGAAAAAATGCCTATGAAACAGGTAGTTGAATTCACGTGTTACATTGTTTCTCTGTGCAGTATTCTCATATACAGTGAGAAGAATTTAAGCTCAATGGGAATCACTTGCTGTCACCGAATCTGCGTCCTTCCTAGTGACCAGAGACCCGTGTCTTTCACCGGCGTCTGAAAACACAGTTCAAGAAAAAAAATCATCATTTGAGTAGAATGAGCAAGAAACAAATGGTCTGATAGGAAGGACGCAAATGACGGAAAGAATGCAGACCTGAGTTTTAACAGACGGGAAGACGTTCCAAAAGCGCAGCGTCTCGTCCCCTGCTCCTGTCACAATAGTCTGAAGAAAAAACAAGGCTGACTTAGACAAATGTAATCAGGAGCAAACGCAGATAGGGGAGAGAGAGAAGAGAAAATTGTCAGACCTGGCCATCGGGTGACACTGCAAGATAAAGCACCCTCATACTGTGCCCGGTGAGGGTTTGTACCTTAGTCATGGATGGATACTTCCAAAGCATGATTTGATTCTGAGAGTACCCGTGAGTGCTTACGATCTCATTCACATTCTTGCTCCACGCCAGATTGCAGACCTGTTGCAACAAAATCTTCAGACGACTAGCAAATGATATACATACATTTGCAACATCCTAAGAGTGTTTTGTTTTACCTGGCTACCAGTGTCGATGCTGTTCAACTGATGTCCGTTGGTCGTGTTCCAGAATCTAATGCACCTATCCGCGGTTCCACCACCCGATGCAAGGAGGCTGCTTTGGTGAGGGGACCAAGCAATGGCCTTAACAGCTGCTGTGTGTTCGGTCAGTTTCAAAACTGGATGCTGAGAATGATTGTTCCACAACAGTAGCTGTAGGACCAAGTACACATTACATGTCTACAACAGAATCCTCTGAAAGATGGAAACTTTAGAGCCGTGATTTGGGCACTGCAATTTGATCATACCTGATTGTCGTTTCCACCAGATGCAAGCTCTCTATCGTCGTGTGACCATTTGAGCCCACACACCTCAGATTTGTGTCCCACGAGCTTGCTGACATAGTCACTCTGGACTCGGATATCATGTTGAAGAATGTTTCGATCTCTGCTCCCTGATGACAAGATCCTCGAGTTCCATGCCAAGACACCAGTTCTTGTCTGATGTCCTCCCATTGTTCGAACTCTCTTACACTGTGTTCCATCCCAAACCTATGCGGAAAAAAAACCCGAAAGAGAATCTTCAGTACTCTCTAATTGACCTACAAATAATTCAAATACGCAGATGAGATGTAACATGTATATTAGGTATACCTGAACTTGACCAAGACTTGTACCGATTGATATGTATGAACCTTCCCGTGTCCATTGAACTGAGCACACGCTGTCATTAGGACCCAAGTCGCATAACTTCGTCACCTGACAAGCAATTCTCATCGTTTCTTCAGCATAACCGGTATAAACATTGTGTGTATCTGATGAATGAAATGATGTGGAGTGAAGAAGTATCACAGGGGAATTACTTTGCTGTTAGAAGCAGTCCAAAGATATACACAAGTGCCAAGCCCTACGGCAAGAACATTCTGCGAGCTCCAGTCCACAAGGTTAAGGTAGAAATCATCTTGAAGCGACGGGGCGTCCAAGACCTGAAATACGTTAAAAGTATCTCTCACAATCATTCAAAAGTATATGTACTGCTCTCGCCGTTACACAAGTCCTATCCAAAAGAACTAGCACTGACGAAATCCAGAGCAAACCTGGAAAATCTTATGAGAGAAGATCTAATTCTTTGATGGCTAACTACAATTAATCAGGTAAGATATGAGAACAAAAGGAAGTACTACTAGTGTGGATGAACACATTAAACTAAGCATTCAAGTTTAATGTGAATAGGAAAGAAAATTTGCATACCTTGTGAGGCGTTTTAGGAACTTTTCGTGGTGGCTTAGGCGGTGGAGACGCATCGCAGGAGAAGCCATTGCCGCTGCCGAGAATAGAAGGCGAAAACGGGGAATTAGGACCCGAATTCGAGTGCTCTGTCTTGAACCGAAACAAGTTCGTGCTCGGACTCATCGGAGAACCAGCAGATCCCTGAGCACCTGCAGGAGACAAACAAGGAGAACCGAAGTCAGATCCAAAGAGCTCGGATTTCAACAACCTGGAATAGGCTTCGTTGCCGCCCTCTTTAACCGGAGACGACTTCTCCGTGAGCCCGAAGGCGTGGAATCTCGACGAGGATCTACAGGGTATGAAACGGTCGCTGCAGGTTGATTTCGAAGGCGAAGACAAGCTCGAGATCCCTCGGAACGAACTGGAGAATGTCTCGAGCCGAAGAGTGGCTTGATTCATCCCCGATGGCAGATTCAGGCCCGATTTCTTCTCCTGCGGCGATTCCATTTCGTGAGTTTTTTCTGGGTATTGATCAAGATCTTAGAAGGAATCGCGATTGGTGTTTGTCGGAGAGAGGGAATCAAAGAAATCGAAGGAGGAGCCTCTCTTTGTGTGAAGAGACAACAAACAAAGAGAGCTCTTTGATTTTTCTTTTCGCTCTTCTGAAAGAAGCTTCTCCAACGGTCAAATTTTTCTTTGGTGGGGTAATATAGGGAAGAGATCAGAGTCTTAGACTATTAAAATACAAATGTATATAATGATTATATATATAGTTGTATGTATATTTGTGCATTTATTATTATAAAATTTAATTTCTTAAGTATTTTATATATTTGGTATTGAGTTGCAACTTACAACGGTCAAATTCTTTCAATAGTTACCAATTTACTACCATATAAACATAATGCATAATGGCAAAAGAGCCGTTGCCTCACCAGCTTGTTATCCCTTCTTTGGGTTCTCTTTTTCTTCCTATTTTAAATTAAATTCTTCGAATACATTTTGGATTAACACATAAAAAAACCCCTTCTATAATAGCCTAAAAACATGGAATTTTCAAATATCTAATCAAAAGTTGAGGTAATTTTTGCCGTTTCCGATATTCTAATTACTGAACCAGCATCAATATTTACTTTGTTCACAAAGCAATCTATCACTGTATATTCTTGGAACAGATGATGAAGTCACATAGAGAATCAAAAAGTGTATCTAATTTGGTATCTTCTAAGCCAATCCTCACCCTTCTCATAATAATCCATCTTGCTGAAGCATTGCCCCAAGAAATTCAAATCAGCAGCATATGCAGATGCTCCACGCCATGCATCAAGAATGGGATCCATGGCTCTCACCACTCTTATCGGCGACCCGCACGGTCTTATCATCCGAATGCCTGTCTCCAGCCTCTCCTGCATTCCGGGAATGAGGCACGAGCCACCCGTCACGAAGATGGAACTCGTGAGCCTCTCGTCTAGATCTTTGTCCTCTTGTGGCAGCCTTCGCATCGAGACACCTGCCATCTCGTCCAAGCCCACCTGGTCGATTCCCACAAGGTTTGGACGGAATAGGATCTCTGGACAACGGAATCTCTCAACGCCTATAACGATCTTGAAGTCTTCCTCTGTTAAAGGACGGAAACGGGGGAGGGCCTCGGTCGTTGTTTGGGTAGAGTCTGCTTCTGGTTTTGGAACAAATGTTGGGTCGATTTCTCGAAGCCTATACGATATACGAGCCAACTCTGCCTCGTCTGCATCAGGCCCTTCATCATCGTCATCATTATCTTTGCTCATCAGTTTGTAGAGCTGCCAATCTTCATCTCTAGCTCCAAAAGTATCCTCACCCTTCCCTCGATCAAAGGCTGCCGTCGTCAAGAGCCGCATTCTTTCCCTCTGGGCAGCGCTTAACCGTTCACCTCTTCCAAAGCCACCAGACTTGTTATTCCCATTCGTGTGGGTCCCATTCGTTTTGAGTCGTTTCTTTTGCTCTACTCTTTCGAAGACATCTTTGTACTGAGTCCGCATCTCCTCCAAGTAAAGCTCAGGGTTCTCGCTACAACCAAAAGGGGAAAAAGTTAATGTGAATCGAAAGTAACAGAAAACAAATACTGACCACATACAAAGTCTACGACGAGGTCAGGAACTATCTCAGCTCAACTTGATCTACTGAGGCACAACGCAGAAGTGAATACGAATCCCCGTTTATGTCAAACCATACATGACCATGAAACCTCTAAAAATAAATACATTAAGGAGAATGATAAGCGGCCAGACATGACACCAGTAGAGAAATGTTTTTGTTTACTCACCGCCGTCTTTCCTCCTCTAATTGATTTCTTCTCTCTCTTTCAGTCTCCTCCTCGTTACGCTTTTGTTTAGCTCGCAGCCGTCCCTCCATTGTTGTTTTAAGAAATATCTGCCTCTTCTTATCCTTGAGCTGCAAATAATGCCATAGCCAAGTGGAAATCTCATGATGGTGTGCATGGAAATTCAGGATAATATATAGAATATTAAATTCAATGACTGTTTGAACAGATTCAGTTCATTTTTCCAATCAGTGAAGACTTTTTTAGCTGTTCTGGAACAAACCTGCTCAGGTGTAAGCATATCATCGGGGACATTTATAAGAGGAAACTTCTCGCTAGAAGTATCAGTTTTGTCTTCATTCTCAGTTGGGTCATTCTTTGGCTCACCCCGTGCTTTGCGTAGAGACTGTGTAACTTTCACTACAGTAGATTCTATCTCTTGCCTAGAAGCATAACCCGTGTCTGACAAAAAAGATGGAATATCATCCTCTTCGACATGATCAAGTTGCTTCAGAAGGAATTGCAGGCTGTGTAATTCGTTCTCCAGTTCATTTATCCTGGACAATCTCTTTGCTTCAGCCATTTCTCGCAACCTTTGACCTTGCTTCTCCCTTATAGCAGCCTTTCTCGCAATCTCTTCTTCTGATGGAGGAACTTCAGTGGGAGGAGGGATCCATGGAATCTGCCAATATCTTGTTTTCTCTTCAGCTTCCTTTGCCCCTTTCTAATCAATGGTCATGAAATTTAGTCATATAATTTCACAAAACCGACCAAGAAAATAAGCAAGAGAGAAAAGCTCTTCAAATTACCAGGAATAGCTGAGCTTCAGAAGCATAGTCAGGAGCAATATAACAATGTTCCATTTTCAAATCTTCGGCCTTCTCCCATGTAAACCTGGACCTATAGAAGAGTTCAAAGGACAAGAAAATAATCAAATCTAAATATAAGAAATTGTGTAAAAAGACATTGAAGAAATAGAACTAGTGAAGTAGCACTCACAAATGATAAGGGTATTTAAGTGAAAGAAGCTGCTTCAAATAATCAGTGACATGGTATCCACCAATGTTAGTTCGGCAGGACCCTTTGAAAATTGGCTCCCCATCAACAATCTGATAAACAAGGAAACTGTTAACTAGTCTGAATAGACAGATAAACATGCTCTAATACTAATGATTGGATATTTTTAAGAGAGAAATGGGTGAAATGTCTGTCACGCAGCATTTTTTAACATAAGCTTGCATCTGGTATCTTCACAGCTACATACCGGAATGGCATGTGTTGTGGTGTATCCGGGGCAGAGCACAATGCTGTCTTTCTTACAAACTCCATGCAATTGGTTGTACTTGTAACTGAAAGCAGAATCAACTCCAAAAGCTGTGACAACAAGAGAGGACAAAATGCAAAATGAAAGCAATAAAACAAAGGGTAAACAATCATTATCCTATATCTGTTTGAAATAAGTTGATACAATCATCTTTTTAGCATATCTAAAAGAAATCGGGGTCGTACCAACTGAAGGAACTCCATAAGTCTCAAAAAGCAGCTCTGCCATTTTGCTGCGTGAATGAACTGGGTTACATACACATTCCGTCATGAGGACAGGATGATCGATCTGTCCTGCCAGCGAATAAACATAAGTCAAGAAATGACCTTATGAAAAAATTCAAAAAAGTACAAGAGAACAAGATCTATGGCATACCCCTGATCCATCAGCACCCAACCGATCAAAGCCGAAGTCAAGAATCTAGAAAGAACAAAGACAACATTAGCATCAATAGCAAATGAGAAGTTTTTAAAAATGATATTCAGATAATTAATTAAATGCAGTGATCAAAGCAGCAATCCAAGATGTGAAGCCAAAACGAAGAAAAGATGGTAAAGAATAAGACCGAAAAAAAAAAATCAGAAAAAGTGACACGATAGGCAATGGCATAATGAATTCTTGGAAAAACAACAACAATCCAAGATGTAAACAAAAAGGATGATTTCTTAAACCGACGAGAGTCCAGGAGTAATACGTATTCCATGATCTCAAATTGATAAACCACGTTGCTGTCAAAAGCCGAACGTGGTCCTGAGCGAGTGCAATCAAAATACTTCATCAGCGAAGGATCTTGGTCACCGACAATGGTAACAGTTTCGCCTGCACAAAAATAAGATGAAAAACGCACAGTTAAACCTGGAGGCAGACATACATTACAAGCAAGTCAACCCATTAAACTTCTCCATTTCTAAAAAGTTCCGTTTACAGAATTAAATGTTGTCACTGGACAACTTTTCATTGCAGCCAAAATTCCAAGCAGCTGATAAGATAATGCTGGTACTTCCACACCAAATATTTTCCAGGAACCATGTCAACGGGACACATTAAAATCAATATAATAAAAAACAGGAAAGCTTGAAAAGCTGAAACAGATTCCTTCTTAACGCGACCTTCTAAACGACAAAATTCTGCCTTATGTTCTAACCCCTTTCACCAAATGAGCGGTATGCACAACCATACACCAGCACATACACATTACGACACACATACGAACATGGAAACTTATAAGATCCATTACCAGTGGCTTTGTGGCGAGGTCTTTGTACAACGTTGCGGAATATAACACGAGGGTCAGTCTCTCCTGCCCACCTAAAAAACATAACCTATATGAAGTTCAAACTAATGCCATTGAGATGAATTGGAGTGAAGGGGAATTAGGGTTATGATTAGTGTACCCAATTCGGAAGTAGTTTGCACCATTGTCGATTACAATGGGAGTCGAAGATGGAAAGATATTGTAATCAGACTGTCTTCGCATTCTTGATACGAAAGGCATTCTTCTTCTTCTCTTCCTTTCTTCGCCTTCGTCTTCGTCTTCGTCGACGTCGTCTTATTTCTTCTGTAGCAGCAGCTTCGAGCTTAAGAGGAAGAAACAAAACTGGTTTGGTCGGATCGGCTTTTCAAGGGACAAAGCCCAAAAGCCCAGTGAGAAGCCCATTGCCTACATTTTCTGGAAATATACATTTGCGCCACTCTACGTTAACAGGCATTCGCCATGAAAACGTCAATGGTTTTAGTTTAATTTTGTTCATTTAAAGCACAAAATAACCAATAGTTAATATCAGAAATGTCCTTTTAGCGCTTTAACATTTCAAAACTACCCTCTTAAATCTGATGAAATAAAAAATTGGAGAAAAGACATATGTACCCTTTATATTTTGTTAATGAAAAACACATACAAAAAGGGGAAAGACAAATATGAAAGGAGGAAAAACAAAAATTGAGAGGAAAGAAACAAAGTAGAGAGCTATTTCCTTTCATTTTCGAGTGTTTCTCTTCCATTTTCGAGCGAT
>CM071871.1:30636058-30652526 GCA_036759665.1 Gynandropsis gynandra | reverse complement strand
ATTGGATTTAACCATCTTCTTACACATTCTTGGGCAGGATCGATGCGCATCCACAACCTCAACCACTACAAGAAAATCAGGTTTTAGAGACCGAAAAATCGGTTCCCAATCCGTCCCTAAACCAGCTTAGGGACGGATTAGAGACGACCAATGGTAGTATCCAATCGCGCGACTCCAAATTTTTCCGTCCCCAATCCATTCCTAATTAGGGACGGAAATTTCAGTCCCCAATCCGTCTCTAATTAGGGACCGAAAAAGTAGTCCCCAATAAGTCCCTGGATTAGGGACAGTTGGTTTCGGTGTCTAAAGTTTAGAGACGGAACTTATACGCCCGTCTCCATATTTGGAAACGGAACTTATGTTAACATACCATCCATTTCCGCCGAACTAAGGATGGTTTCAAATGGAAAGAAAACTGAAACATTAAAACAAAATGATAAGAATGCAAAAAAGTACGAAAAAATTCAAGTTATTCGAATAATATATACAACTTACCATTAGTAGGATCATGAAACCGCCACAATACCATTTTGGTTTCGGTGATTCCCCGCTAACGTGCTTGCGGCAAGTATCCACAATCATCTCGAATGTGTAACGACCCCATGGAAAGCCTTCACAAAATTCCAAGTCATCAACCATGTCAATGAGATCATGGCTGATAGAGTTTTCTACTAAAGGCTTGTGAGCCATAACTTGCCAATAACATCAAAGTTGCCAACCGCTTCTGGTCCTCGGAATTCTTCGTCTTCACAAGCTTCGGAGATTCGGCTCCGACGAGCTTCGCTCGAGGATCCTGACAGACTTCGATCGATTCTTATCTGAAATCCGCCGTGATGAGTGCTGCTTCGACGAACGTCGGATCTTTAGGCTCCGGGCTCCGCTTCCAACAGGCGCCGGGAGTATTCTCCGGTGAATTGATTGGGACATTTGGGGGAAGATTTCGAGGAGAAAGGAGAAGAAAGGAGGGGACGTTAAGTAGTTGCTTTTGTTGGCTTACTTGGGAGAGAAGGGAATCGTTGGATTCTCTATTGCTTTCCGCTTTTCCTTTTTTCTTTTTAATTTATAAAATGATAAATAACATTTTTTCTAATATATATATATATATATTTAAATATTTAAACTTGAACTAAATAAAAAAGTATGAACGGGTGATGGGTCATTCGTAAATATTAAAAAAATGGAATGTAAGATAATTGCATATTTTTTTGAAAAAAATATAAAAAGAAAGTAAAATTCATTAAATAAAATTCAGTCGGCTTGTAATTTAGTTGGATTTTGAATTGAAAAGAGGAACGTCCACAGGCAGCAATAGTCAAAAGATTCCATTTAATTTGGTTTCCATGAACCGTCTCTCTCAAAAACTGCGTTAAACTGTTTCGTACAATGACACTTTTATCCTTTTACCGTTTTATTTATTTTAAATCAATCGCTTTCTCTATTTATATTAATAAAATATTTCGTCACATTAATAGGATAATTAAATGTTTGTACGTCTAATATATTTTGGTTCTGACCGTAAAACTATTAATATACATACGTTGTGCATGTATAAAAATAGTTAATGTCACATTTCCAATTTACAAAACAACCATTTTATATAATTGATAGGGTCGGTGCGTTGTTTGGGCAAATCCAAAAGTCATTTTGGTAACGAGTGACGTAACATAATAAAACTATAATAATAAATGTAAAATAAACGTTATATATATTATGATAAAATCAATCAATTAATTACTACAAATAAATGATTTAAACATATATCCTGAGGTTCCATTGGATACAAATATAACGTGTTCTAAAATCGGAAGAATATCAGAAATGCCTTCTTAGGGCTAAAACACTTCAAAACTACCCTCCTAAATCTGATAAAAAAATTGGAGAAAAGACATATGTGCCCTTAATGGAAAACACATACAAAAGAGGGAAAGGCAAATATGAGAGGAGGGAAAACAAAAATTGAGAGGAGGGAAACAAAGTAGAGAGCTATTTCCCTCCATTTTCGAGTGTTTCCCTTCTATTTTCGAACAATTTTCTTCAATTTTGAGTGATTTCTTCCCATTCTCGAGTGATTTCCTTCCATTTTGAGCGTTTTGCAGCAATTTTCGAGCGATTTCCAACAATGTTTCAGCCATTTTCAGTGATTTCCACCAATTTCCAGCGTTTTTAGCGATTTTCCGGTGATTTTTAGCGATTTCCGGCGATTTGTAGTTGACTTTCAGCAGTTTCGACCGTTTTCCGTCGATTTCTGGCATTTTTTCGGCGATTTCTGGCAATTTTCGGCGATTTCTGGCAGTTTCCGGCGATTTCTGGCAGTTTCCGGCGGTCACACTGGGTCACAGGGTCGAACAGGGTCACAGGGTCGAACTGGGTCGGACTGGGTCGCAGGGTCGGATAGATTCGCTGGATCGCAGGTTCGAACTGGGTCGCAGGGTCGCAGGGTCGGACAGGGTCGCTGGGTCGCAGTGTTGGACTAGGTCGGTGGTCGGACTGGGTCGCTGGGTCACAGGGTCTTAGGGTCGTACTGGGTCACTGGGTCGCAGGGTCAAATTGGGTCAAACTGGGTAGAAGGGTCGCAAGGGGTATTTTGGGAATTTTAAGATTCATAAGGGTATTTTTGAAGCAAAATTTTTTTTTCGAGAAGGGTATTTTTGAAGTCTTTTAGCCCTAGAAGGGTATTTTTGAAGTTACCCCCTTTTAAACGTCATTATTATTAATCTAGATTTTTTAGTTATCATTTATTCCCATATTCCCACATTCTGCTTCTTTCATCAATGTCTTTTCATATTTAACTTACAAGCAAAGCCAACACAAAGTTTCTCTGCGAAGGGTCTCTCGCCGTTTTATCCCACAACTACAACGGGTGTCCTCTGCCAGTTGGGTCATCCAGATAGAGTGGTTATAGAGGCCCTTTTTCCGTCGGCTATATCTTCCGGTACAGTGGTTAGGGATAGAGTTCCTTTGCGAAGGGTCTCTCGCCATCTTATCCCACTACTATAGCGGTTGTCCTCTGCCGGTTGGGTCATCCGGATAGATTGGTTACAAAGACCCTTCTCTGTCGAATATATCTTAAGGTATGGTGGCTAGGGATGAAATTCCTCTTGTAGATTTGAAAAACAAAGATGAATCAGCGGGAACAAGATAGAACGATTAAGAACGAGCGGAAGATTGAGAGAATTAGAGAGAATAAGAATAACTATTCTCTTATGCATTTCTTTAGAACTAAAGGTACATATTTATACAAGTAGAAAGGGTGAAAAACAAGGAAAATACAAGTACAAATGCGGCATAAGTTTAGATGTAACATGCATGAGCTGGAGCGGTCAACAAGGCATAGGAGACCGCAGAGGTAATAAATTGGCTTGACCAGGTCGCAGGTCGCGGGACACAGGTCGCAGGTCGCGGGACGCAGCAGGATGCGACCTGAGCGAAGAGAGTGGGACGCGACCCGGGATGCAAAGAGCGGGACGTGACCCGAATGCGGAGAGTGGGATGCGACCAGAGCACAGAGAGCAGGATGCGACCAGAGCGTAGAGAGCGGGACACGACCTAAGCGCGGAAAGCGAGACGCGACCCGAGATGTAGAGAAGGGAGTGGGATGCGGGTCATGAAGAGTGGGATGCGGCCTTTCTTCTTAATATTCCTCCTCAAGCTTAGGCGTTCAAAAGCAACATAAGTGAAGCCTCATTAAAATCTTTTCGGGTAAAACCCAATTAGGACAAAAACCCGACAAAGGAAAAAGAGTACAACAACTTATGAGCTCGTGGGACGATCGATTAAGTTTGAATGTGATGCCGTGGGACTGAAGATATCAACGAGGCCGATCCGATAATGGAGATTTTCGCAGACTTTTTCACTTGTGGCTTTAGTGAAGACATCGGCCAACTAATATGCGCTTCTTGTGTATATGAATTCAATGATGCCATCTTCGAGCTTCTCTCGAACAAAATGACAGTCAACTTCAAAATGTTTTGTTCGTTCGTGGAACACCGAGTTGGATGCAATGTGAATTGTCGCTTGATTGTCGCAATGAAGCACCATGGCATGCAAAGGTTCGAGGCCAAGATCTTTGAGGAGAGCCCGGATCCAAATGAGCTCACATGTTGTATTTGCCATAGCTCGGTACTCGGCCTTAGCACTAGAAAAAGAGACCATCTATTGCTTTTTGCTTCTCCTAGTGACAAGGTTCCCCCTACAAAGGTATAGAACCCCGTCGTTGATTTCCGGTCTTTGCGGTCACCGGCCCAATCTGCATCACAATACCCAATTAGACTAGTATCATGTTTTTACTCATCAGTATACCTTTTACTGGAGCGTTCTTGATGTATCGGAGGATTCAATCCACCATTTTTGATGCAATCCCGCTGAAACTACGCTCTAAACTAAAGGTCGGAAGGATAAGCCTTGCTGTAACGAGTTGCACAAGGTGGATGGAGCGATTGGTCACACGAGAGTTGCGGAAAGACTCTCGATTCACCGGCCCATCTTCGAAGGATATTACGCACCAACGAAGAATGAACGAACGTTGGATATGACACACCAACGGGTTGCTGGATATAACGCACCAACAAAGGATGATTTTATGAAGGAAAATCAAAGATAATTTCAAATTCAAAGTTGTCTAAAGATGAACATCATGGCCGACCATAATAAGCAAGAAAGGCCATGCAAACACATAAATGTAGCATTAAATGCTAGTCACCATCCAAGGCAACAATTTAATTAGTCTGGAAAATAACTAAAACATTAATAAGATAAGTCGTAAGATGTGCCGTTGGATTGCGAACTTGTCTTGAAACCCTCGGGTTAATAATTAGGTCGCGAAAAAATGATTCGCGGCCTCGTTAAAAACCCGTCGTTGGAAATCCCAGTGGGACCAAACCAAGGAAGGGAAAAGAGTACACGTGGGTCACTTTACCTAATTATTAACTGTTGCGAGTTGGGCTTCGACTTGAAGAACGATACGGATGGAATTCACGTGGAATTGAATACTCGTTTTGATCATGGACGACCGCAAGGATCCCGATGATTGCTTCCTTAAGCTTCGTAGCTTTGGCTCGGGTCACGGGACCAACTGGTAGGGTCAAGGCCTCCTCCTCCCTAGCCGTAGCTCGGGTCAAGGACCAACGTCTTTCTGTCGGGTTGCGTCCGCCTTTCGTTTAACTCGGAACGTCTCTTCCTTCGTGCATGTCGTGTCTCGGGTCACGCAGGTCACATCTCGGGTCACGCAGGTCACGTCTCGGGTCGCGCAGGTCGCCTCTTCTTCATCGCTGTAGGTCGCGTCCTCCTCTGCTTTATAGGTTGCATCCTCGATGTCGTCCGGGATCATATCAATTTTCCAATGATGTTCCTTTGGAGCATGCATATGCTGGCTGACCTGATTCACAACATAACACAAGTCAGGTCTTGTTATCGTGAGGTATATTAGCTTACCGACAAGGCACCTGTATTGTTCTATATCGTGAAATGGTTCCATTTCACGCAATTATTTGTATTTTTCTTCGATGGGGGTCTTGGCCGGCTTAAATCCGAGTTTACCTATTTCATTCAAAAGGTCTAAAGCACATTTCCTTTGAGAAAGAAACAAATTATCATTAGATCTAGTTACTTCAGTTTTAAGAAAGTACTTAAGTTCACCTAGATCCTTTATATCAAATGTGTCTTTTAGAAAATGTTTAACACTTTCTATTCCTTTATTATCATCACATGTTATGATGATATCATCAACATAAACTAAGAAAACGATGATACCAGAATTGTTTCGAATGATGAATATGGAATGATCAACCTCACTCCTCTTAAAACCATACTTTCGAAAAATATCATAGAGCCTAGTGTACCAAGCTTGTGGTAATGTTTAAGTCTATAGATAACTCCTTTTAGTTTGCATACAATTCCTTTTTCGGTTTGGAGGACCGGGGAAGGTTTCATATAGATCTCTTCCTTTATTTCCCCCTGAAGGAAAGCGTTTTTAACATCAATCTGCCACAAACTCCAATTAAGGTTAATAGCAATAGAAAAGAGAATGCAAACAGAATGAAGTTTAGCAACATGAGCAAAAGTCTGAGTATAATCTTCCCATACTTCTGATTATACCCTTGCGCTACAAGGCAACCTTGTAGCGTTCTACCTCACCATTACTTTTATATTTGATTTTGTATACCCATTTGCTTCCAATGGGCTTCTTTTCTTTAGGAAGAGGGAGAATATCCCATTTTTTCTTCTTTTTTAAGGCTGCTAGCTCCTCAGTCATGTGGCTTCCTCCCATTCTGGCTTCCCTTCGGCTTCTCTATATGTTTGTGGCTCGATATCCCTGTCAATTTTACTAAGAAAAGATTTATGACCAGTAGAGATAAATTCCAAAGAGAAAAAGTTTTGAATAGGATGTTCGATTGCCACACCATTGAAATAGGGTGTTTGGTTGCCACGCCATTGAATAGGATTGTGAATCCATTCCGAGATTGGTCGCCTTATTCTAGTGCTTCTCCGAGGCACTATTTCATTTAGAATCCTCTTCATCGACGTACTGATCCTCATTTTGGCTACGATCATGGTTATGATCTTCATTCTCATGATTTGAGGCCGTATTTTCCTCCTCTTGTTTTTGCTCAGAAGGTATGATCTCATCATGGCTTTCTTGTTCTTCATTTTCTGTGATTTTTGGTCATTTTGGTCTTCATGATGCACATGTACACTTGGCAGGGGACCTGTTTCATTGTTAGTAATAGTATTTACTAGGTTTTTAAGGGACAAACCTATATCATTTGGTTCTGAGATTCCTTTAATCTCTTCCCAGGAAATTTTAGCATGAAAGCTCTTGTCTTCGAGGAACATAACATCTCAGGACACCATTACATGCTGTGTTTTTTTATCGAAAAACTTGTAGCCTTTTTGATTTACTGAGTATCCGATGAACATTACTTTAGTGCTCCTTGGTTCCAACTCGTTTCGCTGTGAGTCAGAACAAGAACAAAACACACACAACCGAAAGTTCTAAAGTACTCGAGGTTAGGTTTTGTAGAGTTTAATACCTCATAAGGTGATTTTTCCTTTAGAACCTTTGTTGGAATTCTATTAATGATGTGACATGTGGTCATGACCGCATTGGACCAAAATCTTTTAGGAACATCTCGATCGAACATGATAGTTCTCGAGACTTCCATTAGGTGCTTGTTCTTCCTCTCGTCCACTCCATTTTGTTGCGGGGTATAGGGACACGAGGTTTGGTGTGTAATGCCTTGTTCTTTAAGGTCCCCATCAAAACTGAAAACTAGCATACTCTCCACCATTGTCAATCGTTCGACATTTTATTTTAGCATCATATTGAGTTAAAACATGCTTATGAAACTTTATAAACACATCATAAATACAACTCTTAGACGAGAGAGTATAAAGCCATGTAAACATTGAATTTTTCATCGATGAAAGTTTCAAAATATTTCTTTTGATCACCAGAAACACATGGAGCTGTCCAAACATTAGAATGGATTAGTTCATAAACCGAAATAGAGTTAGGAAAAACTTGTTTTACGTGCTTTCCTAAGATGCAAGCTTCACATGCTTCATGTTATCTTTAAGATCAAGAAAAATGCTATTTAGAACTTTGCTATGAGAGTGTCCAAGTCTCGTATGCCATATAGAAACTTTATCAATATTTGAATTTGATAAAAACACGAACTCAAGATCACAATACATAGACTCGAGAACATAAAGATCATTGAGGAGCATTCCTTTATCGGTTACTTGTTTGCTTTTAATATCCTACATCCATAATGAGTTAGAATTGAAACAAACATAGCAATTAAGGTCGTTTGCAAGCTTTTGGACATGGATAAGATTATTATAAAACTTTGGAACAAAGAGAGCCCTTGTATCATGATCGAGAAACTTAAGCTTCCCTGTTCCTTTAATTGGAACACTCTCCCCATTTGCAATAGAAACAAAGCCACTACGAGGTTTTATATCTTTCAACAAGTCATGATTTTTGATCATATGATTTGTAGCTCCAGAATCTATTATAATATGGTTTCGAAAAATAGAGAAAGCAGAAGTAACATTACCCCCTCTTTATCAGCTTTAACAAACTCTCGAGGTTTGCCTTAGTGACAAACTCGGACTCAAAGGCCATATTAGCCTTACCTTGGCCGTCACGACTTTTGTTCTTTAAATAAGGGTGAAGGATCCAACAACGATCCTTTGTATGACCTTTCTTTCTGCAATGCTCACAAGAGAACATCTTTTTGAAAGGCTTGATAGAAGCGGCTTGCCTAGAGGTGCTTTTAGAGACATTAGCATCCTCAGATCATTCCTTTAAAGAGACGGTTTCCCTTCCCCCTTCTTCCCTTTTAATCATCGTAAAACTTCGTTAAACGAGGCAAACTCGTTTTGGCGAAGTATGTGATGAATAAGATCGTTGTATTTATCGTCGAGAGAGAAAAAAGATAAAAGACCTGATCCTGGTTTGCTCTTAGAGCAATTTCCATAGGATCCACAGTATGAGGCCTTAGAGAATCGAGTTTAGACCATAATTCTTTAAAATCACCCAAAGCTTGGTTAAAAGGCTTTCCCTCTTGCCTTAGATTATTAAGGTCTTTCTTTACTTCATATACATAGTTAAGATTGGATTCATTGCCAAAAACTTGTTTTAGCTCATCCCAAAGCTCCTTAGGAGTCTTTATGTGTCCATATGTACGAAGTATATGAGTTTCGAGAGAATTTTATAAAACAACAAAGGCAATGAGCTCAATTTTGTTCCCATTTTTCTGATCTGGCACTTGAATCTACCGGTTTCACATCCAATCCTGTCACAAAACCCCAGAAACCTCGCATGCCAAGATTGGCCTTAGCAATCTTCGTACAAATGTAATAATTGTTTCCATTGAACGAGATTGAGATGCTTTTGGTCGAGTCCATGACAAGAGATCCGAGAAAATAAAGGGAAACAAAAAAAAAGGGAGATTAAAAAGTTTGACCAAAAACAACTTTTGAAAGAGAATAGATTTAAAAAGAAACAAAATCGATCAAAATATTTTCAGAGATTCGATCACCGCTATGATACCATGTAGATTTTGAAAAACAAAGATGAATCAGCGGAAGCAAGATAGAAAGATTAAGAGCGAGTGAGAGATCGAGAGAACTAGAGAGAATAAGAATAACTTTTCTCTTATGCATTTCTTAAGAACTAAAGGTACATATTTATATAAGTAGAAAGGGTGAAAAACAAGGAAAATACAAGTACAAATGCAAGGCACAAGTTTAGATGTAACATGCATGAGCTGTAGCGCTCAACAAGGCATAGAAGATCGCAAAAGTCATAAATTGGCTTGACCAGGTCGCAGGTTGTGGGACACGAGACGCGAGATGTGGAACACGACCTGAGCGCAGAGAGCGGGACGCGACCCGTGACACGGAGAGTAGGACGTGACCAGAGCGCAAAGAGCGGGACACAGAGAGCGGGACACGAAGAAGGGAGCGGGACGCGGGTCATGAAGAGCGGGACACTACCTTTCTTCTTAACACCTTTGCCATTGGCTCCGTATGGCCACAACTACAGCGGTTCTTCTTTGCTGGCTAGGTTGTACGAACAACACATATCTGGTAGCGTGCCCTAAGAAAGTAACATCAATATTATTTTTGATTGACGACTAGTTGTCTCTATTTCAGTTATTTTGAGTAAATCGACCTCTGTTAGTTTTTCTTTTCCATCAACTCTATCCTCTTCACCATTGTTTTTTGGACATAGCCATTCGTTCGTGAATATTGATTCCAACTCAGGTATCTTCACCATTTTCTAATATTTTGGTCTTTTGATTAAAGGCATTTTTTAGGGGGCAAGAGCAAAATGATATATGCTAAACTGTATCCAGAGGTATCGAGAGCTTTAACGTTAGCGAGGAACGCCAGAATGTGGATGGATTTGTGAAGGCTATGGATGAGTTATGTAATGTGGCATTTTTGAATGGGGATGAGATGGATTTGCAATCCAATTGGATAGAATTGGATTGGCTAAATTTCAAAGTTTATTATAGCATGGAAGTCTTCATCGCAAATAGATTAGAGGTTAGCTTAAAATTTACTTGGCGGAACAGTAATAGTGGGAAAGAAAAAAGAATGTAACTGAATGTTTCTTTTGTGGCAGCAAATTCATATTGGTGGTGAATTAGATGACGAATATGGGATTATTGAGAGCAAGAGCATGTCAATTGACGAAGTTATTTGTATGGAGGAATGTTTGGGTCATTTGGAGGGAGAAAGGCTTTGGATGAGACAATTGAATGTTCTAGAATAGAAAATGTGTGATCTCAATGAGGAAGAGGATGATGTCGAAGAGATAGTTGAGGATGTTAAAAGAGATGACACTGGCCATGTCGGGGAAAACATGCACTTCCACACGAAGGAAAAAATGAGAGACACAAGGTTGTCAAGTCAAAGACATTACTCCCAATGTTTAATGCGGCAAAGGCAATGGCAGAGATGGAAAACGGAAGATGCAATGAAAATCATAAGGAGACGGGTGAGAATGTGCTTGAAGAAGGGATAGGAGAACTCTACGAGAAAATATAAACACTGAAAATACGAGAGAATATAAATATTGAAAGTATGCAAAAATATTATTGTTTCTGGCTGATTTTTAAAGAACCAACCAGAAACAAGAATATTTTTTCCAAATGGAAATATGATTGCATTATAACAATTTTTAAAATTATATCTAAAAATGGCCAATCAAGGTTATTACATCACAATACAACCACAATACATATATTATTATCACTTTTAATACATTATTTATATTAGATGTTTTTCACATAATTTTATAAGGTTACCTTCACATAATTTTATAAGTTCACCTTCATTTTGAAACATTAGAAAATAAATTATACATCATGTAAAATGAAATTAAATTTTAAAAATTTAATCTCACAAAGGGATGTGCATTTTTTTATAACGTATTTACAACAATATATAATTTTCAAAAAATATTTATGTTAGCACATATATTAAACTCCATCCATTTGAGAATATAACATATTTTGTTTGTATGTAAAACTTAATATCAATATGCATAAAACATATAACGTCTTTGATGTCAACTTCTTTCACTTTTAACAAACAAAACCATTTAAATTTAATATTTTATTTAGAAATATATTAAGAATTTATACTTTGAAATAGTTATATAATAATATGAAAATGCGACTAAAAGTTAAAAATTAAACTTTTGAATGTTCGACTACCTCCACATTTAGTCCGAATATAATTCTTTATATAATGTTTTAATGTTCAATGTATGTGTATGTATACATTTTTCTATATTTAAGTTTATATGATAATTATCATGATACTCATTTTATTTTGTTATGATATATTGTTATTGTTTATACAAATATTTTTAGATAAATAATCCATAAAGATGCTAATTGTAACCCTATTTGAAATAGTTTTCATAATTTAAATTAATATATGATCAATATTTGATCATACAAGGTAAACTATTAATTGTTTTAAACGAATAATTTATATGTAAAATTTATCATATTATGATAATATATCTAACAAAAAATAATAACAGAATAAATGATTATCAATAAATATTTAAATAACAAAAAGATATTAAATGAATACGTGTCAATTTTAAACTTAGAAAATACAATCTTATTCACTAATTTGTCAACCCTACACTAAATAATTTAAATTGTATTTCACTAAATAAAATAATAAGATATTCTGGATAGTTGATATAACTTTTTAATGATATTTATAAAAATAAAACTTCAAAATATATTAAATTAATAATATTTCATTCGTCAAGAAGATATAAGCACATCTTGAATCGATATAAACACATTGAGATGAAATATTATTTTTAGTTTCTTCACATGAATAAGTATAATGAAACATTAAATATATTTTTTTGTAATGTTGAAAATTTTAATTTTATATTTATTTTTGAATAGATCCATTTACCTTTAAATTGAATTGAAATCCCATTGATCGTTATATAAAAAATAGCATGCATGGTCATAAGTCTATGTATGAATTCATTTCAAAGAATGAAATTTCATGTTTCAGTTCTCTTTTACAACAGAAAATGATTCGATATATTAATTCTTATTGTTTGAAAGGTGACAAGTGCAACAATTAAAAAACACACAAATGCAATAAAATATCTAGAAATGATTTTGGGCGTTACGATGTGAAATATGAAAATAAGAATGGAGACCATAATGATTTAGTTTACAATGATGCATTATTCAAAATATATGAATAAATAAATAATTATATATAATTTAAATTAAAATAATTTCGATTTCATAAGCCCGTACACCGTGCGGTTCGGATTACTAGTCAACTATAATTTAAGGATGTATTGGATGATCATAATTTCCATGGTAAGATTAAAAGTAAAAGGAGAGGATAAAGATATTTTTTATTATCATCTCAATTTTAAAAAAATCTTAAATTTCAAATGGATCGTTTTTTCCTTTGTATCATCAACGTTTTGAATGGATGATTTGCACTGAAAATGATGATATCATATTTATTAACTATATAATTAAGTCTAGTGATATATTTTTTTCTTCATTCTACCATTGATTGCCTCGTCCACATAGAGTTTATATCATTTCTTGATTTGTTGACATTAGAATAGAGAGAATATTTTTTNTTTTTTATTCTTATCTTTTTATTGTTCAGCTCATTTAAATGTGTTTTGGTTTAATTTGATAATTTCGTCTTTAAATTTTTTCAAAAATTGAAGATTGTTTTAAATGTGAACAAGAATAACACCAAACAATTAAAAAGTTCACATATCTCAATGCTAGAGGGATACGTGTGCAATCCACTAAACAATGATTACAATGTCACGACAAATATTCGCTAGAAAACTATTTACTTTGTTCTCTCTCAAGTCGACTTCATCACATAACCAAAACTACCTTTATTTTAACAACATGTTGATACAGAGTCTCTACATTTGGACCATATACATGACTGAAACATTCAATGTCCACCTTGGCTTGATATGCAACAATGGAAATAATCATGCCCACATAATTTAATCTTCAGTAAGTTCAATGTATCACTGAAATTGCCTATGTGAAGAGTTTTGGTTAACATGTTAGCTGGGTTCTGAGTTGCAAAAATTTTCAGAACCTCACATCTATCTTTTATGATTACACCACGAATGAAGTGAAATCGAACGTTAATATGCTTAGTCCTCTTATGGTAAATGTCGTTCTTATTTAAGAATAAATCACTTTAGAAATCACAAAATATCGATACCAATCATTGGCTAACCCCGAGCTCACTTGGTAACCCATTTGGATAGATTAGTTCCTTAATGGTCTCGATAAGATCCATGTACTCAACTTACGTTATGGATAATACCACAATATGTTGGAGACTTGATTTTCAACTTATGTTATTCCTTCCTAAAGTGACAAAAAATTGAAATTCTCTTGTCGAGATCTAAAGCATAGTCTGAATAGCAAAAACCAAAAAGATTTTTCATTGTATGTAGACCAATCCCACATTTAGCGTCCTTTAAGTACCTGAGAATCCAGTTGATAGAGGCCTAATCTTTTTTTTAGTATGTATTTGTTCACTATCCTTCTATCCATAACTCTACTCCACACGAATATTGTATAACACATGGATTCCTATAAATATATAAAAAATAAGCTTTCTCTGATAGCTTCAAGACCTATAATTCTCGGTCTTGTGTGATGTCAATACCGAGAATTCTCTTTGTTGTCCTTAAATCTTTCATGCTGAATTCTTCCTCTAACAATACTTTCATGTGTTTGAGTTCTTTTTGCTTCGAGATGCAATGAGCATATCGTCCACATACAACAAGATTTATATGTAAGTTTTTTCATCCAACTCCTTGATGTACACACCTGAATCGAACTTACTACGAAAATATTTATGTTTGACCATGAGCAGTTTTCTTGATCGTGGGATACCATTGAGAAATAGGAATACATGTTATTAAAAGATTTCATATGATTCTTTCTAATATGGAATGAGTTAATCATCCACTTTGGTATCTTATTAAACAAAAATGGTGATATTGTTCCCCAATGAACAAGAAATTTGATTTTTGAGAAGTATTATGATCATCCAATAAAAAGGGTTTCAATTTTTCAAATGAACGATTTGAAGACCTATTGATTCTAACAATTGATTGCAGAGTTGATCATTCGTCAAACCTTCGATTCTATTGTCATGATAACTGTTTTAATCCATATATGATTTCTTCAACAAGCACATTTTGTTCTACTTGCCCTTTTCAACGATTCTTTTGGTTGATCCAATATTATGTACTCATTGAGCTTCCCATGCAAAAATTTTGTTATGACGTCAAGTTGTTCTAATTAAATATTATATGTTATTACTTTGGAGAATAAGATTTGAATATCGAAACACGCTTCACTACTAGTGCGATATCTCATGGTATTCTACTCCTTCGACTCGGGAATAAGCCTTTCCAACAAGTCAAGTCTTAAAATTTGGTAACTCGATACCTGGTATACATGGGTTCTTCTTAAATAGCTACTTGCACCCCTACTTTTCTCTTATTAACTGGTTTTATCAATAAGAATCTATGTCAGATTTTTTTCTAATGAACAAATTTCATTAGATATATCCATTGTTTTCATTTCATGTACTTTGTTTCGTGATATGATATTGGTTCATCTGAATCTAGATTACTCCCCATATTAACTGCAAATCCAACAACATCAACTTCTGAATATCTCACTTGAACGTGAATATTTGTTCTCCTTGCTGAATACCCAACTTCTTATTTTGATAAGTTTCTTCCTTATGTGTTCCACCTTCATCTAAACTTGAAGTTTTTGGAGTATCTTTCTTATTCATAACTTCACCTTTGTCATAATCCATTGCACTTTTATTTTGATTATATGAGGTCGCTCTCAAAGAGAACGTTATTATAATGAGTTCTGTGAATGGTTGATCTTTAGTTTCTTCTAATATCCTTAAATACCATTTNGCCTTTAGATTAAACTTCCCTTGATCAACATGCTCTTATGCTAGACATTCAAAACTTTCAGAATTTTAAAATTATGGTTAGCACCAATCAATTTATTCTTCGGTGTTTCCAATTGTATTACTACAAAAGGAGAAGGTTTTATCAGAAATACTGATAATGATACATTTTTTTTACCCAAAATGATTGGTCAACCCTGAATTTACAAGCAAACACCTTACTCTTTCCATTATAGTGTGATTCGTCCGTTGCTATTTTTATAAGAGTCTTTAGGCACTAGTCTTGTTGTCAACTAGTGCCCTGCTAGTAGTAGAATTAGTCGGTGATTATGCCTTTTTTTTCCAAAAAATTCAAAATACTTAAATAAAAGTTAATTTTCAAAATAAAAAAAATGAAAACACAAACAAGGTACAATACATAAAATATTCATACAAGTTCATTAATCATAATATAAGTATAACATTAATAGTATTAATTTCTAAAGATTTAATCCTTACTCTCCAATTACATGTTTTAACTCTCCATCTGATATGCAATCGATGTCAATTAGTCATAAAAATATCATCCAATTCAATATCATTCTCATTATTAAGTTATTCAAAACTAAAACTTGTAGAAACTTGTGAAATACTATGTATCACGTTACCATCGTTCGCATATTTCTAAAAATATATATTGAACATGCATCGAGTCACCAACAAAAAACATATCAATTTTGTCTTGACAATCCATTTACACATTTTCAATGACTTTACATTGAATTGTATTGAAAAAATACTGGATCGTTAGTTGATTAATATTAAATCCATCCCGTTTTTTCATATGATCTAACAAAAAAAGTAAATAAACCATTTAGAATATAAAAAGTCAAAGAATAAATGTAAAAGATGAAATTAATTGAAATTTCAAAGTAAAAATCTATTCAAATTACCCCAATTTTGTTCACAAACGGATGAAAATGAAGTCAAGACGAGAATTAACATTTCCATTTTTTGTAAATATGGAGCATGATATCAATATATTGCCCATCAATGTGCTAGAAAAAAGTAATTTTCAAAATCATTACCGTTATTTAATGAAGTGAAAAAATTAAATATTCAAAGAATCATATGAGGAATAACTTTTCATCGTTTATATCACATGCTTTAAATGCCATTTTGTTTAAAACACCTTATTTTTTTGTACATGTTGAACTTTATATTGACGATAGTACATTGCTTTTCAAACTTTCCATGATAAAATATCTCCACGACGTATAAAACTCTTCCACAACCAACTGATACAAAGCATACTTAGATCTTGTAGATATAGATGCAATGGATTATCCAATTGATCTTTATATTTTTCGTTAACGATATCTAGAACACGTCCATAATTGCGCTCCAAGTTATCCATATTCTTTTTATTTCATTCTTTGCAGCCAAAACATCTCCATTAAATAAAACTCATATAAGTTTTTTT
>CM071871.1:30562616-30615693 GCA_036759665.1 Gynandropsis gynandra | reverse complement strand
TACAAAGAATGACCAAGGTGCATGTATTGATCACATTAAAGAACCTTTAATATAGGTCTTCAATGTGGCATTGGTAAAATAAAAAGCATAGCTAGAACCTGGAAAAAACAGTAGTCTGACATTGAAAAGACTAGTCGAAAGGGTCGAAATGGTCGGAAGGGTCGCAATGGTCGGAAGGGTCGCAATGGTCGAAACGGTCGCAATGGTCGGAGGGGTCGCAATGGTCGGAGGGGTCGCACGGGTCCAACATATTTTGATTTGAGATGTATTTTCAAAATTTTATTCATATTATTTGTAAATAATTTGTAAATAATAAATTAGTATCGCAGGGGTCCAAAGGTCGCAGAAGGACAAGGGTCGCAGGGGTCCAAGGGTCGTAGAGGAACAAGGGTCGCAGGCAGGGGTCCAAGGGTCGCAGAGAAACAAGGGTCGCAGGGGTCTGAGGGTCACAGAAGGACAAGGGTCGCAGGGGTCCAAGGGTCGCAGAGAAACAAGGGTCGCAGGGGTCCAAGGGTCGCAGAGCGACAAGGGTCGCAGGGGTCCAAGGGTCGCAGAAGAACAAGGGTCGAAGAGGGACAATGGTCGCAGGGGTCCAAGGGTCGTAGAGGAACAAGGGTCGCAAAGGGACAAGGGTTGCAGGGTCAAAATGGGTCGTTGGGTCGAATTGGGTCGTAAGGTCGCAGGGGTATTTTGGGAATATCAACATTTATAAGGGTATTTTTGAAATTAAAAATTTTTTCTTTTTCGAAAAGGATATTTTTGAAATCTTTTAGCCCTATAAAGATATTTTTGAAATTAGACCTTCTCATTATCTTATTTACAGTGCTAAAAAATTGTTATTTTAGAAATTCGATCGGAACACAATACCATCTCATAGTAAACAAATAGATAATTTTATTAATTCTTGATTAATTTTATTTTAATTTAAAAATTAGATTACCAGATTGTGAGCAAATTTAGGTAACCTAAAGGCTCGGAAAATATATATACATGTTTTAATGCACAAGAGTGTTACTTAAATAAACTATAATATTTTGATTATTGTTTTGGAAAAGTTCATAGATATTAGGGTAAGTTACTCCTATTTCTTACTCAAATTCCGGTTAATATAAAACTATAATTATTAAGATGGCAATTGTAACCTTAGAAGTGAAATAAATTATTATATTCAACTGCATTAAATTTTAAGTGGACCTATTTTATTGAAGAAGGTTAATTTTGGAACTTTCTTTTTAGTACACGATGCTTTAATGGATGACTACATAAAAAGGTGAACAACAATTTGACCAATCTTGCCGCAAGACTAATTTGAATCTTCTTCAACCATTTATTCTTGCAGTTGAACCAAATACTTTAAGCTCATTGAAAAGGAACATGTTTTTTACTTTAATTATGTATAAGATCTTTGAATTAACTTGGATTATTTGAAAATTTAGTAATTATTGTTAATTACTATTATTAAACTCCATTTTGCTTCGGATCTGGAGAAGCTAATCATGGGCAGTTTTGTAAATTCTTATAATGATTTAGTTAATTATAACTAACATTAAAAACCATATCGTATATATAATGAATGATATTTAAAAATTAATTTGGATAATCTGAAGTAGAATTAACTATGATGACCATCTTTTTGCGCCTTCTTGTTTAATTAGATAAATAAATCAGCACATAAATAATCAAGATATTATATCTGACGGTGAATAAAAAAAAATATGAATATTTTTTTATCATTAACATGTGACCAGTTAAATCAATAATTAAATCTGGTTTGGATTTATCTTAATTATATATTCTAATCTTTTTACGTATTTTATACGGTACGCGTACACATACACAGAGACATATGCATACGCTAAACGACAAGACACAATTATATATATAATTTAGTGTTCTTTTTATTCATTAATCTATCTTAATTATTTATATATTTCTTGTGTCATAACCTCATAGGGATAAAGACGGAGAGAATTTTAAGTTTTACAGGCCGATATACATATATAATGTGCCTGTGTCGGGAGGAACCACATAATGCACATAGGGGAAATTTTATTCCTCTCGTCGTAGAGGTTTTGTTTTATCCTAGAAAACCAATTGAATTTTATCCTAACCAAATCTGTTGCGTTTAAACCTAATATTCCCAACTTGATAATGAAAATTGCTTAATATTTTCACATGAATACTTTAACCAGTTGAGCATTGATTTGAATATACTTAGAAAACAGAACAAAAAATAAAAGATAATGAAATTAAGATTTTTTGATCTTACGTCTTAAAAGGATAAGAGTTTATTAATGGATATTCGAATTTCCAAAATACATACATCAATGACCTATATCTATAGGTGAAAACAAGCTGATTCTTTCTTTAGTTCAAACTGTAATTTAACCCGAAAAACTAACATAACCAACTCTACTTTTAACGGTCTCAAAACTTGACCTTCATAACAAGAATGAACTTCATCTCTTCTTCTATATTAAAGAGTTGAAACAACATAACATATCTTGACTTCATCATAAAAAGATTTTGGTGTATAATCACCTAAGAAGGAGAAGATAAAACTTCAACAAATCTCCATCTATTTCAACTTCTCATTCTTGATCAATCTGTTTGAACAATCCATCCCTTCCATAAATAACAAGCTTCTATCATGCTTCAATCATTCTTAGCATGCTAATAGCGTTCTGAAATTTCATTACCGTTATGTTTTTTTCAGAGCATCTGCTGGATTGTTTTCTATATGAATATTCAAAACCTTGGCATTTCATTTTGCAATGATATCTCTAATAAAATGAAGACGAATATCAGTGTCTTTTGTTCTCTCATGGTGTACACCATTCTTGGATAGATTTATAGCACTTTAAGAATCAAAAAACACTTCTACACTATCTTGGACAAAACCGAGCTCCTCTGTTAAGGTCACATATTCTATCTCAGTCGTGGATAATGCAACTACGTGTTGAAGGCTTGATTTCCAGCTAACAACATTTCCATCAAACATGAAGATAAACCCGGAAATAGACCTTTGTTTGTCTAAGTCAAATACATAGTCTGCACCATAATATCACTAATTTTCATTTCTAAATTTTTGGTGTAACTGAGACCAAGTCTTTCCGTTGCTTTGATATACCTAAGAACCCATTTAACAACTTTCCAATGATCCTTTTTCAGGTTTGCTAATTATTCTACTTATGACTCCTACAGGGTAGGCTAAATCAGGTCTCGTTCCTATCATAGCATACATGATACTACCAGAAACATTTACATAAGGAATCTAGTCTTGATAGTTCTCATCATATTCTTTACTTGAACATAACTTGAAATGTGTTCCTAGAGGGGTTTTAATAGGCTTTGCATCTTCCATTCCAAACGAGATAATTAATATTTTCCTCAAATATTCTGATTGAGTTAATACTAACATGTTTAAGGATCTGTCCATCTGAATTGTCATGCCTAGAATTCTTCTTACTGAACCCAGATCCTTCATATCGAATTCATTCCCTAGGACATCCTTTAGCCTTTTAATTTTAGATATGCTCCTTGATGCAATGAGCATGTCATCAACATATATCAGCATATATATGTATGAACCATCTTCATGTTTTCTGAAGTAAACACAAGGATCATAGTTGTTTTTTTTAAACTGTGAGATTGCATAAATAAATCAAACTGTTGGTTTCATAATCTAGGAGATTGTTCAAGACCATATAATGATCTATTCAACTTGCAGATCATATCTTTTCCCCTTGGACTTGAAAACCTTCTGTTTGATCCATAAAGATTTGTTCATGCAATGTGTCGTGAAGAAACGGTGTCTTCACATCCATTTGTTCTAACTTCAGATTCTAATGCACCACCACTGATAGTAATATCCTTATAGACACATGCTTGACCACATTAGAGAAAATTTCCGTGTAGTCTATGCCTTCAATTTGTGAGAAACCCTTAGCAACTAACCTTGCTTTAAACCTTGGTTTCTCTAACTTTGGTATCCTTGGTTTGTATTTCAGAACGCACTTGCAACCAATTACCTTTTTATTTTTTGGTTTGTTAGTCAAAACCCACGTTTGATTTTGTATTAAAGGCTACATTTCATCTTTCATGGCTTGTTCCCATGACTTCCAATCTTTGCTCTTCCTTGCTTCTTGATATGTCTTTGGTTCCTTCATGTTAATATCTTCTGCTGACATAAATACAAAAACCACAACATCTGATTCCTCATATCTCTTTGGAGGCTTAATTTCCTTTCTTGTTCTGTCTCTGGCTAACATGTAGTTAGACAAATATGTTATTTCCATTTTTTCGTCTGATTATTCTTCTTACTCTGTATACTCATTTCTGTTGGTTTCTTTATCTCTATTGTTTTTAGAATTCTGTGTAGCTTTCTGAAGTCTATTCTTGTCTCCTCTTGAAACTCCACCTTGATGATTATCATCTGAAGAATCCTTCCGATGTATTACCACTGGTATATGGACTTGTGTTGTTTCATCCATTTTTCCAGTTTTTGCAGCCTTTTTTTCATCATCCTTACTTAAGTCCTTATAGAGTTGATCCTTATTAAACTAAAAAACTCTACTAATAATGCATTTTTATTCATCTAAGAGCCAAAATTTGTAGCCCTTAACACCTGTAGGGCAAACTGTGAACACTCATTTTCTTGCTTTCGGTAGTAGTTTGCATTGATTTGTATGTACACATGTAATACATCCAGGTTTTCTTAAGTGTCCATATGCAGTTTCAGATCCAGACCAAATCTCTTCTAGTATCTTGAAGTTAAGAACAGTGGATGGAGACCTATTAACGAGATATACGGAGGTAGATGCCATCTCAGCCCAAAAAACTTTCCCTAGACCAGTTTCACTGAGAATACATCGCAACTTTTCCATTATTATGTGATCATACGTTTTGCAATCTCATTTTATTGAGGGGTATACACAAAAGTTTGATGTCTCCGGATTCCCTTGTCCTTGCAATGGTTGCCAAACTTATAGTTACAAAACTCTAGACCATTGTCTGTCCTTAGAGTTTTCAGCTTCTTGCTTGTAATATTTTCTACTAGTGTTAGCCATTTCGAAAACTTATCAAAGAATTCATCCTTTCTCTTAAGAAAATAGATCCACACCTTCCTTGAAAAATCATCTACGAAGGTGACAAAATACTGATATCGTGACAGTGAAGGGCTTACATTAGTAGAGTCCCATAAGTCTGAGTGAATGTAGTCTAAAACACCTTTAGAGGCATATTTCCCTGAGTTGAAAACAAGCCTGTGAGATTTCCCAAAAATGCAATTCTCACATAGCCTTAGAATTGAAACTCATTACCAGAAAATATTCCTTTCTTGGCTAGAATATCCATTCCTTTTTGTGACATGTGTCCTAGTCTACTATGACATAAGTTTATTTTATCATTCGAAAGAGTTACTTGGTTTAGGCCTCCCACAATTGTTCTTCCTTCCAAAACATAGAGACCATCTCGAAGTTTTCCTTTAAAAACTGTTTTGTAACTTTTGATAATCTTTATAGTTTTTTCTTGTGATTTATACTAGCAACCTTGAACTTCTAAATCTCCTAGTGAGATAAGATTCCTTTTCAAATCTGGAATATATCTCACATTTGTCAATAACACCGATGCATCTTCTCGAGTGTCTATTATGATGTTGTCTATTCCTCTTATTTCACAAGTTGTATTGTTACTCATTCCAACTCTTCTTTTTCTTTGTTCTTAAAATTCGATAAACCAGTATTAATCCATTCTTCCTCTGCATTGTGCGCAACAATATGCATGGCTTCAAAATGATCTGTAGTGAGTACCTCTTATTTTGTCATATTTCCTTTAGCAACAACAACCTCTCCTTTGTCAAAGTCTGATTTCTCTTCTTTGTATAACAATCTTTCTTGAAATGACCCTTTTTGGTGCAATACCAGCAATTACTTTTTCCTCTTCATTTGAATCTTGATCTAGACTTCTTGGATTTTGAACTTTCTCTATGTTCAAACCTTGCTCTAACACTGAGACCTTCACCATGTACTATGTTGTTTTTACCTGATGCTATCAACTCAACTTCTTTCGACCTTGCAACCGCCTTAACTTCTTCTGGAGTGATGCTCATTCTTGAGTACTTTAACACTTCCATTAGTTGTTCGTATGGTGGTGGTAAGGAGTTCAAAAGATACACAGCTTGATACTCCTCATCAACCTTCACTTAAAGGTTTTGTAAACCATAAAGCAACTTTTGGAAGTCATCAAGGTTCTCCTCAATAGGTTTTTCCTCATCCATTCTAAAGCCAGATATTCTCTACATCAAGTGCATCTTGTTTGTGTTATGATAAGTTGTCCCACATCGGCCAGGACATGAACCTTGGGACTTGTATATATGGTATTGGGCAACCCTAAAATCTTGAGCTAGCTTTTGGGATTAGTTAGGCCCAGCCCATATTTGACATGGTATCAGAGCCCGGTTCGTCTCGATTTGATTATATCGATGTTGGGCCCCCGATTGCGATGTCTACGCTCCAGGATCGAGCCTGGGCGTGAGGGGGAGTGTTATGATAAGTTGTCCCACATCGGCCAGGACATGAACCTTGGGACTTGTATATATGGTATTGGACAACCCTAAACTCTTGAGCTAGCTTTTGGGATTAGTTAGGCCCAGCCCATATTTGACAGTTTGGTAAAGAATGCTCGAGATACAATCTTTCCAACATATTCCAAATACCAAAAGTCGTCTTTTCTTGAATCACCTTCCGCATGATTTGATCTGCAAGGCGTAGAACAATTAAGTTCCTTGCCCTTCTGCTCCTCTCTTCTCTTAATGGAAGAGATTGATCCTTGATCCTTTTAATTATTTCGAGCTTCTGATTCCATTGTAAGGATTGAAGCCATTCTTGGTGTTTTAGTGGTTTCTGCAATTGCAGTTGCAGATAAAGTAGATTTTCTTGGAGTCTTTGGATTAATTATTGATTCAATTTGTTCTTCTTTTATCCATTCAGTTGGATCTTCCAAGAGTGTACTTGGAGTCCCATGATCTCTAAACCGATCTTCATTTTCTCCTTCCAAAGGACAAAATCACCTTTGTCATCAAATTTTTCTACATCTAATCTTTATATGAGTGCTGCCATTGTTTTAGTTTTCTTTTTTTTTATTTGGTTTAACGTTGCTTGATCAAGTTTACACAATCAGAAAGACTGATTGTCTCTGTTTCCTCAGAGTATAACTTGATCTCTTCTCTTAAAACCCGAGTTTCAGTTATTGAATCGTATAAAAAAAACTCCTCTAGGAAGAAACCTACATGTTTCCGATTGACGTCTCAGTTGAGCCCCGGATAACTTCTCAAATTGCATTGAGATTCCATTACAGCGATGATCATACCTAGATCGCAACCGTACTCTGAGACCACTGTTGCGTTTAAACCTAATACTCCCAAACTGATAAAGAGAGTTGCTTAATATCTTCACACGAAACTCCAACCAGTTGAACAGTCGTTTGAATGTATACAAAAAATAGAGCAATACAATAAAAGAGAATGAACAAGTCTTTTACGAGTTCAGATCACAATTTCTTAATCCTATGTTTCGAGAAGGAGGATAGTTTATTAATGGATATTCGAACTCCCAAAATAAATACACCAATGACCTCTATTTATAGGTGAAAACAAGCTGACTCTTCATCTCGTTCAAACTGTAATTCACAAGAAAAAACCAACTTAACCAACTTTACTTTAAATGGTCTCGAGACTTGAAATTCATAACAAGAATGACCTTCATCTCTTCTTCTATATTAAAGAGTTGAAACAATAGAAAATATCATGACTTCATCGTAAAAAAACTTTGTTAAGGAGAAGATGAAACTTGAACAAAATCTCAATTAAAGAATCGGTTGAATCGCATAAAGTCTAACAAGGATGTAAAAGTAGAGAACAATAAACACGACACAATTTTATGTTCTTTTTCTATGAAAAAATAATAATATATTATATCTAAAATTCATTTAAAAATAATCTAAAATTTGAAGTTATTTTAAATTTATCTCATTATTCATTTCACTTTTTGTTCACGATCTATATTATTTATGAAAGTAGGAATAAATTTCACATTATATACCAACTCTGATCTAAAAATGACGGGAAAAAAGCATATTCCACCCTAAACTATCACGCTTTAATCGTATTCTCTCTTGAACGTTTTCTATCATCTTATTCCCCCTAAATTATAATTATTAATCCTATTCTAGCCTATTTTCTCCCGAACTATATGATTTCTAGCCTATTCCTCCTCCCTCGAACTGTATGACTTCTAGCCTATTACCCTAAATATTATACATTTAGCCTATTTCTCCCTATAGATTGTACATTCATCCTATTCCCTTCCTCCCCCCCCTCCCCCCCCAACATATTTTTAAATTTTGGTTATTAGAAACGTAATATATTTTCTTTAATAGTAACATATTTTAAAATTTTAGTTATTATAAACGTAACATATTTCTTTAATAGTAACATATTTTTAAATTTTGGTTATTATAAACGTATTATGTTTTCTTTAATAGTACAATATTTTCTTTAATAGTATCGTAAATGGCAATAAATTTATAGGAGATAAGCTAGAGGTTATATAGTTCTGGGAAATAAACTGTTTTAAAAAGATTTAACAGAAAAATTAACAAATATTTAACGACTGAGAAAATAAGATGAATATTTAAAGCTTGCGGTGTGTTTATGATAGTTTAGGGGTAATATGATAAGATGACACGTTCAGGAGGAATAGGACTAAAGCGCGATAGTTTAACGTTTTGTGTCAAGATTCTTCCTTCAATTTCCGATTTTTTTTTGAAATGTTGTTCTTCCAGGATACCAATAGCCTAACCCTTTCTTTCCTCTATCCTTTGATTTGCTTTCGTTCTTATTGTTATTTGAATCAGTTTCTCTATATTTAGACATTTTTCTTACAAGGATACCTTCTTTGAATTTCTTAGGTCATTTCCTTTGTGTTTTCAATTCGAATTTTTTCACTACTATTATTTTAAAATTTAGGGATGAAATTTTGAAACGTATTATAGGTTCGTCCCTAAATTCCAAACATATTTTCGTCCATCCGTAATTTTCCAATAGATTTTTTATCAGTCCCTAATTTTTGGACGGATTAGAGACGAATCCTTAATTTGTCCATTATTTCCAAACGAAATAAATTTTTTTTTTATTTTTACTTTTACTTTTTATTTTTTCAAATGAAAAACACTAGTCCTTGAATTTAATAGGGACGAATTTATAGTTGTTATACTTTTTTTTATTTTATGGAAAAAATTTCAGACTAGCAAAAAATGTTCATCCCTAATTTTTGAATGGATCAATGACATATTTTTTTTTTATTTTTGTTGTATGTTTTCTTTTAAAACAATTTCGGATGACCATAGAAATCTCTCCCTATTAGGGAAAATTTTTCTATTTTTTATTTTATAGTATTTATTTTTCCTGAAAACGGTTTATGATTTGTATATAATACTAGAGAATAAAAAATGTCTTCAATTTTGGACAACCAAATATATACGTCCCTAATTTAAATTTTCCGGAAAAAAACGGAGAAGAAAATTTAAGATTATAAATTTTAGTTGAAGAGAAATAGAAAAAAGAAGAAGAATAGGAATAGGAAAAATAAAGAAGAAAAAGAATAAGAGGAAGAGAAAGAAGAGAAGAAAAAGAGATGGACGAGGTGGGGATATATGATTGAAGAAGAAGAATGGAGAAGGAGTAGAAAGAGGAGGAGAAGAAAAACAAGAATGGAGGAGGAGGGAGTCCAGAAAACTTTTTGGACGGATTTGTGATGAAAATTTTTGTTCTTCTTTTATTTTGTTATTTTTTGAAAAAAAAACGGATAAATTTCAAATGGATTTTTTCAAAAGATTTTTGGACAGATTTTTCCATCTGAATTTATTGAATTTTGGGCGGATATTAATTATTAACGTTCAATTACAGACAAATAAAATTCGTCTGGAAAATGTTTGGGAATAATTTTCCAAACGAACTAGAGACATATTTTGTCGTTCGAAAATCCAATATTTTTAATAGTGTTTGGACATATATATTTTGCCTTTAACTCCTATGGTGAAATTGATGCCCATGAATACTTTAGAATATTCTTTAGATAGTCGTACGTTGAAGTTTAATAGTTCAGAAATATATACAATTTTGAACTTTTTATCGACCTTTACTTAAAAGATTTAAAAGGGATAAAGGAATTTTTAGAAGTTATAGGTATACTCTCTGTGCAATTATGATAGTCCATTCTAATTTAGACCTCTACATTAGATACATTTAATTAGGTAGAGATTGTTCAACATACATGTTCTCAAGAAGAAGGCACACTACCTTCTTGAATATTTGGACTGATAAAAACAAGTTGATCATGTTGCGAATTTTCCTATCTCTTTCGTTTCTTAGGTCAAATATTGTTTCATAATCTTGTCTAGTATATTCGGTGTCATATCAAAAAACTCTCCGCCGCAGGATCTGTAGTGAGAATTATGTCAACATATAAAAAACAAGTTGAGCTCGAATATACTTGATGTCATATCAAAAAATTCTCCGGCGAAAAATCTATCTATTCTAACAAGACTTTAACACCATTTGCATAGATTTTCATTTATCTTGAATAAATCAGTTGAATCTTATCCATATCAATTCCCAACTGAAGAATCATTTAATCGTAAAAATCCAAACAAAAATATAAAATAGAGAAGAACATAAACAACACGATATTGAGGTGTTCCTCCTCTTCAATGTAAACCTAAGACAGAAATCCACTAAAAACAATATGATACAGCTCAACGAGGGACAACAATGAGGGATGACACTTTTGCTAAAACAAGTACAATGAGTGCCATTATTCTTAAGAGAAAAAAGAACTCAACTGTTATGTATTGAAAGTAATAATATCAACCATCTTTCCTTCCAACACGATATGAGTTTCTTCCAACTGATACACACCATATAACTTAAGCTTCGGTTAACCCAAACCGGCTTTCTCAAACCAGATTGGTTTAGCAAACATTTCTGGTGCATGCGAAACATACCGGAAACACATCCTACAATGAACGCCAATTAAATTATGGTCAACACTAGAATTGAATTAATTATAATTTCGTAGAATTAAGACAATAATATTGACATACAATATAAAATGAAAATATAGTAAAATTATCTTTGTAACTATCAAACCATACGCATTTTCCTAGTTCATAAATATTTTAAGAATGTTGAAGAAAAATAAATTCAAAAATTTGTACACATTTTACAAATTTATTTTCTCAACATGTATATCTTGGTTTTAAGATACTTTAATATTCTGTTTAAAATATAATACTAGAACTGCACTGGAATAGTTTAACAAACAAAAACAATGTGTCTAAGTATTTTATTTATTCAGAATCGAATCTCCATGAACAAAAACTAAAATTTAAAAATAATTTCGTTTAGATATAATATATATGATATCAATTTGATATAAAAATTAAAAAACACCCTTACGGTATAAATTTTTATAATAAAAATTGAATAAAAGTTCAAAATTATCCTAATTTAATTAGTTTTTTTTTTGTTTTTTAGTGTGGAATCACAATGTTGTGATTATAAGGATATAAAATGTAATCTTATATGATATATATATATATATATCTTAATTATAATTAGATTAAAACATGAGAGAAATTGAATAGTGTCAAGATGACATGGCCCGATTTTATTTTATATTTATTGATTTAGTATGATCTCGCGTGTTGAAATTTAAACGGTGACAAAATTTATAATGTTTTCGAATTTAAGATAAAATTTTCATTTTTATATGATGCTATCTCTCTCACAGTCTTTCTATTCTCTCTCTCACACTATCTATTTGACCTGTCACATACATTAATTAATATATATATATATGTATTATTATTGTTATGATCCTTAAATATATTTTAGATGTTTTTATATATGGTTAATTTATTAAAAATTTTAATTTAGAATAAAAATATTTAAAAGGATAAAATGATTCATGATCGATAGTTCTAACAATTGAATATATAATCGTTTTTATTAATTTTAAAATTTATTGAGTGGTATGATGAAGTTTATGTCTTATTTTTTTTATTCGTTTATGTTAACCACACGATCCTACTCCAATAAATGAAGACAAAATTTGGACATTCTAATTTGAAAAAGGATATTAAAGGATATAATTTTTATTATTGCTACGAGAATATTTTTTAAGATTTTATTGATTATTTTAAGGATTTTTTTACACTTAAATATTTTCAAAATTTCGAAGAATATTTTGAAAATATTTTGTAAATTTTTAATATTTTCGGATAATTTTTACATTCACTACAAGAAAATAATCATTTCCGAACGGAATTTGCGGACTGAAACAGTTGTCCCTAAATTTAGGGACGAAATAGGGACGACTTAAGGACGGAAAAATAAATCTGTCCTTAATTCGTTCGCTAATTTGCAGACCAGTGCATAGTCCCGAAGTCGTTCGTGATTGCGGACGAATTTGGGACCCCTTTCAAGGACGTCCGCAATTTGCGGACGGTAAAATCGTTCGTTCGCAAATTTACGGACGAAAGAAGCGTCCGTCTGCAAATTGCTGACGGCTATACCATTCGTCTGTAAGTTTTGGGATGTATTCGGGACGGTTCGTCAAGAAATATTTGTCTTAGTCCGTAATTCGTCCTTAATCGATCGAGAAATTATCTATTTAATCTCTTCTCCTTCCATCCGTTTCTCACACACAATTCTCATATATTCCTTTACATATCTTGTTTCATTTCTGATTATAATGGCATCATCGTCGAGTTCGAATATTTTCGTTTCTAGACAGTGGATGTATAGAAGAATTGATCTGAAAACTCAAGGTGCATCGAAGGAGTTTATAGAAGGTGTTACACAGTTTATGACGATGGCGACAAATCAACAAGTTTATAGAGAAACCGAGAAGTTGGTTTGTCCATGCGTCAAATGCAAAAATGAAAAGTTTGTTAATGAGAGAACCGTTTGGAATCATCTTTATTTAAGAGAGTTTACTCCAAATTATTTTATTTGGTTATCTCATGGAGAGAATTTTGCACAAGATCTAGTAATGTTGTGAACAATTTTAGTAGGGGATCGTACATCATGAAGTGTCTGAGACTTCTCAAGATGTAGAAATGAACCCTTATGTAGAAATGATGCAAAATATATTCGTTGAAAGAAATGTAGATAAAAATATTGAAGAAGATCTGAATGAAGAAATGAAAAGTTTTTTTTTGAAATGTTAGAAAGTGCTAGGCATCCACTTTATGATGGTTGTAGAAGTGCTCATTCATGGTTGTCTCTATCTGTACGATTGATGCATTTGTAGACTGAAAATAATCTTTTTGAGAATTGCATGGATTCTATATCGCAATTAGCAATATATTATTTTCCTGAAGATAATAATGTAGTTGAGTCATATTATGAAACAAAGAAGATGATGAGATCATTGGGTTTATTTCCATATCAAAAGATTGATGTTTTGTCAAGACAATTGTATGATGTTTTGGAAAGAAACTTTGGATTTGAGAAATTATCGATTTTATGGAAAATATCGGTTTTATTTGATAAGGAATGAAAAATCGGTTTCGGTTCGTCGTATGTGGTATTTACCAATTACAGACAGGATAAAAAGATTGTATCAATCTGAGAAAACCGCAAGTGACATGAGATGGCATGCAGAGCATTCAAGTCGTGACGGAGAAATGTGTCATCCCTCAGATGGTGAGACGTGGAAACACTTTAACAAGGTATATCTTGATTTTGCAGCTGAGAGTCGAAACGTTTATTTAAGCCTTTGCACTGATGGTTTTAATCCATTCGGGATATCTGGAAGAAATTCTTCGCTTTGGTCAGTTATTATGACACCGTACAATTTACCACCATATATGTGCATGAAACGTGAGTTTTTGTTCTTAACAATATTGATTCTCAGGCCTAATCATCCGACAAGAAGTTTGGATATATTTCTTCAACCATTGATTGATGAATTGAAAGAATTGTGGAAGGGAGTTCCAGCATACGAAGTTTCGAGACGGCAGAATTTTATATTACGAGGTGCTCTTATGTGGACAATAAGTGATTTTCTAGCTTATGGTATGCTATATGGATGGACAACGCATGGTCGATTGGCTTGTCCATATTGTATGGGAGAAACATATGTTTTTAAGTTGAAATATGGACGAAAGACGAGTTGGTTTGATTGTTATCGCTGTTTTCTTCCTCCCAATGATACATTACGACACAACAAGACGAATTTCAAAAGAAATATAGTTGTGCGGAAATCTCCTCCTCCAGTTTTGACCGGCGAAGAGATTTTGTATGAACAACTTCTTGCTTTGGGTATTCCTAGGAGTATAGATTGCGGAGTGAACAATCATTCGAGAATTGATGGTTATGGAATTACCCATAATTGGTACAAGAAAAACATATTGTGGGATCTTCCGTATTGGAAAAATATGAAGTTTCGCCGTAATCTTGATGTCATGCACATAAAGAAATTTTTTTCGATAATATCATCAACACGGTAATGAATGTCACAGGAAAAACGAAGGATAATATTAAGTCACGGAAGGATCTAGAAGAGTATTGCTCACGAAAGGAGTTACATATAAGTGACGACGATTAAGCTTTAGTTCTGATATTCAGATTGTCGAATGATGCGAAATATAAATTATTGAAATGGTTGAATTAAGACGTGAAATTTGCTTACGATTATGCATCTAACATCGGAAGGTACGTCAATATTCATGGAGGAAAGTTATCAAGGGTAAAAAGTCACTATCGTCATGTATTCATACAAAGACTACTTCCCATATGTTTTTCTGAATTGATGGACAAACATGCACACAAAATAATTAGAGGTATAATTGATTATTTTAATTATATAGTATAATTAATTATTAATAATTGATATATATTAACTGTTAATTACTAATTAATACTTGAATTTTCAGATATTAGCATATTTTTTCGAGATTTATGTGCGAGAAACTTAAGTGTAGATGTGGTTCGTAGACTTAAAAATAACATAGTTACTGTACTATGTAATTTGGAGAAGATTTTTCCACCATCATTCTTCAATGTTATGGAGCATCTGACAGCTCATCTACCACACGAAGCCGCATTAGGAGGTCGGGTTCAATTTTATTGGATGTATCCACTCGAGCGATTTATGTTCCATCTGAAGAAAAAAATCAAACAAAAAACTCGTCAAGAGGGTTCAATTGTGGAACAATACGTGAATGAGGAGATATCGTTCTTCACTTCTTACTACTTCGAGCCACATGTTCAAACGCGAAGTAGAAATCCAAACAGATGTTTTGGTGGTGGTGTGGCATTTTCATATCCAGTACCAGATGTTCCAGATATATTTTGCGGAGTTGGTCGAACAACTGGTAAGACAAAAGATCTATATGGCTATCACAACGAGTTCTACACATCGCACATACATATATTTTACTCAACTGTGAATATCTATGGTCTTTTAAAAGATAACATCGTATAAATATGGATTCAATTGCGTATGCATATTTTATTTGTATATAAGAGCCAATTCACTGTCTCTCATCACATCACGTAGATACTCAAATGTGAATATCTACGTCCCCAAATTTCAAGTTTTTTTGTCCGTATCCGGATCGGATTTCCCGTCGATTTTCGGACGGCCTTGTAGTCCGAAATTGCGGACAGTTTGCGGACTCTAGTTTCGGTTCGTATTTACGGACGAATTGCGGACGGTTTTGTTTTTGCGATGCGCGTTTGCAGACGGATTTTAGGCGTCCCTAATTCGTCCCTAAACATGTTTAGGGATAGAAATTTTTAAATTTCTTGTAGTGGTTTCCATTTAACATTATCTATATATATAAAACGATCTTTCGTAACAAAAAGAAATCATGAATTCATTCGATATTTTATTTTCTCGATATATAAAGCAGTGACATTTCATTTATTTTATAAACGTTAGAGTGATAATTAGTTCTTATGTTGTGATTTTGATTAAACTTTTTATGTAACAAACTGATCATTTTAATGTCGTTATCTTTTATGGTGAAGTTTCAATTTAAAATATATATATATATATATATTAATACATTTTTATTTTAAAGGTTTTGGCGCGTAATATAATATATATATATATATATATATTGATAATTAAAAAAGTTTAAAGACACATGAGAGGATTAAAAGGCACAGTGTATGAGACATGTGACGACTTGTAGGTTACAGCACATTACTTTTCTTTGCCACATGTGTTTTTATTTGAAGAAATGCGTGAATTTCTATACTTGATTGTGTAATTTTTTATTCAAAGTTCGGTTATTTTGAAAATTAAACGACTAAATTTCTTAAATATCGATTTTTTTTATGCAATGGTCATTCATATTGTTATTTGCTAAGTCATACATAATAAGAATTTAATACATTAAAAAGTTTCACTAGTTATGCAATATATCAAAACTATAAAATTTAAACTATTTATATGACCATGTAGATAGACGGTTCATAAAATCGACACGAGTTGTAAATTTTTTCATTTTTGTTATTTTCTTTTCTTTACATTTGAATTAATATCAAAATGTATAATATTAAACTACAATTTAAATCTAATTTCTTAGTTCAATTTTATTTTTAAAGAGACACATTAAATAGGTGAAATAGCAAGAATGTCCTTTTAGGGCATCCACATTTCACGCTTATCTTCAAAAACATGAGGATTATAACACATTGCGGAAAAAATTATCATTTTCTTTGCACGTGAAAACACACACGGTTGGAGGGGTTTCGAAAACAAATTCAAATCCTTTTATGAGAGGCGATTTCAAAGTTGAGACTAAGGAGTGAGTTCAAAGTATAAGTGAAGAAGAAAAAAATGGCAAGGATCGAGAATGAAGAAGAGTGCACAAGTCAATCTTCATCGGCGTTTGAAAGTAATTTCAAAATTTTAGCAAAGACGGTTTTAGGGTTTTATTGTGCAGAAATTAACGAAGATGAAATACATTAGGGATCAGGTTGTTGAAAACGGAATTGTTTGTTGATTGAAATGAGTGTGAGTCTTAGTGAGTCACTTGAGTCGGAGAGGGTCATGTGTCTCGATGAATCGCTTGAGTCAAAGAAGGCCACGAGTCTCAATAAGTCTCTTGATTCACAAGGGTCGTTTGCATCACAAAGGGTCATGAGTCTTAGTGAGTCACTTGAGTCGCAAGGGTCGTTTGCATCGCAAATGGGCGTATGGGTTTCACTGTGTTAATAAAAGTATAATGTATTCTTAATTGATCATTTTACAGGTGCCGCCAAAGCCGAAATTTTTGTATAAATTCAAGCACATGAACAAAATGTCCAAGATTTCCACAAAGTGTCATCCGAGACAATAACAAAGTTGAGAGGAGTATTTAGAGAAGATTAGTGAAATTACTTCAACAAGAAGTCACAATTTAGACATATTCTATTACCAATGTGACTTTAGCTTGATGAAGGTTCAAATGTCAATTCTATTAAATCACGCAGTGATTGTACAGGGCAAGAAGGAGCTGTGGGTTATCCTGAACGGTGTCTCATCCGATACTCTATAGTGGAACATGCATTAATTACCATATTGAAATGCTGACTTTACCCCGGAGGATGGGAGTCCAGAAGGTGTGATAAATTCAGGCTGAAGAATTTCGACCGTGGAAAGGTGATCATCAGATAAGCGAGTAAAAAACTTATGAAGGCAAATTACACCGACTGGAATATGTTGGCAACTTTGATGGTGTTATGGCAACTAATGGATCACAAACCTTCATCAGAAAATTCTATCAGTCATGATCCGATTGACATGGTAGATGACTTGGAATTTTGCAAAGACTTTCCATGGAGTCTTTACACATGCGAGAAATTGGTGGATAGTTACCCCAAACACGTTAACGGTAAAACACTGAAACCTCAATGGAATTGTGGCGGGTTCCTGATCCCATGCATCGTAAGTTTTATGTAAATTATTAGAATAACATGAATGTTTTCGTACTCTTGTGTTCTTATTATTTTGTTTTAATATTTCAGTTACTTTCACTAGAAACCATCAATAGTTTGGACCCAAACTGATGGTAGGTACGTTGATGTTATGAATGTTGATCCATTATGCATAAGGATGTGCAAAAAGTGAGTTAAATCTAATTTGAACCCGAGTATATAGACGTGATCAACCAGATCGAAGATTCTATGGTAATAACTACACAAGGTCACAATGGTCATAATGGTCACAAGGGTCACACAGACCATAATGGTTATTTTGTTGTTTTTTCATGAAATTCAAAGTATTCTTTATGTTGAAGATGATGAGGAAGCTTTAATTTAAGATCTATATGATTATGAGGGATGCAACAACCCATATGTTCATAAATAGATGGAACATCTAAAAAGTAATCCAAAGGGTATTTGTTGGAAGGACATTCGTAAGCTCAAACTGGTGACATGAAAAACAAATCTTGATGAAAAACAGAAAGAGAAAGAGAAGGAGAGTAAGAGGAAGAAGAGAAAATAAGGAAAATCAATAGATGTAAAGGAAGAAGAGACGATGAAGACGAAGGAGAAAAAGAAGGTGATGATGAAGCTGAAACCGAAAAAGAGGTTGTAACTAAATGATAAGAAGCGATAACCCTTCTAACACTAGAGAATCAGAGACAAGAATCATTAAGGTCGTAAGAGACCTTCTAAGGGACATCACGTTTGATTTGACTTATCCAAAATCAAAGGTGACAAATCCTAAAGGTGTTGTAAAGGCGAAAAGACTAAAGGTCGAAAGGTAGCACAATCAAAGGTTACCCAAAAACATACGAGCATTGGAATGGAATTTGTAAGATCAGACAAATCTTAAGGCAGAGATGATGGTGATGATGATTGTGAATTTGAATTCCAGAAACGTCTATATCCAGAGTGAAGAGAAGAGCCAGTGGAGCTAGAAAGTGAAAATGACTCTCGAGATGGAACAGAAAAGGATATACCAAATATTTCAACATTAATTGAAAAGATTACATCTACCAATAATCCTTTACGTAAGTATGCTATCCAAAGGTCATAATGGTCACGAAGGTCAGAAAATTTACAAACGTCACCAAGGTCACAATGGTTACCATTAGTCTACTAAGTTGGGTTTTCTTTATGCAGTTGTTTCAAGTGGGCTTTAGTTTAGCATTTCTCAATTTCAATTTGCAGATCATCCGGATGTTGATTCCCCTAATCAAGTTGCACCTACTGGAGGTCCTGTATCTTCTGGTGTTTCTTCTTTAGTTCCTCCAGAGATTCTTGTCAAGCTTCCTCTAGAGGTTGCTCCAGATGTTCTTGTCAAGATTCCTCCAATGGTTGCTCCTGATATTCCTGACGAGATTCCTCCAGTGGTTGCTCCTGATGCTGGCGTTAATTTCGTGACAAGGTTTCTATTGAGGATACTCTAGTCGTTCTTATCGAAGAGGTTGCCGCTCATGTTGGTGTTGAGGAAACTTTAGAAGTTCCAATCGAGGAGGTTAATGCAGATGTTCATGTCGAATTTCCACCAAATAAATATTGAGTCACAAAGGTCACAATGATTACAAAGGTCACAATGATTACAAAGGTCACAAAATCACAATGGTCACAAATGTCACATTGGATGAGTCTAATGAATGAAATGCTTTTTATGCAGATGTTAGAGTTTCATCGGATGAATCTGATGGTCCATTGATAATAAACAAAATCTAAAACTATCGAAGGCAAGAAAGGAACCATATGTTGAACCTCCATCGAGTAAGCCACTGACAAAAAGACCAAAAACACAGAGACTATCAAAGGCAAGACATAAACCATATGTTGAAAATTCGTTAACCGAGCCACCAGCTAAAAGACCAAAAATATGGGGTGGACCGAAAACACGTGGAGAACCAAACACACAGGGTGGACCAACAACAAGGGAAACGAAAGAAAAAGGGATAAGGAGAGGGCAAGATAGAGGTGTAGAAAACGATGTTGTTAAAACCCATAGAAAAAGTGATTGAAGAACCCGCATATGCTGAAAGGAATGCATATTTTGTATGGAAGCCCAATGGATTGGTACATGGAAAGATCTTCTGAACTCTTTCATTGATTGATGATAGTAGTTCAAGATTGGCGAGTCTATATACGTTTATGATGAAACCTCGCCAAGAGTGTTGGTAGAAATCGGATATAGGTTATCCCGGGAGCTAGAGTTTTGAAAAATTATACTAAAGGATGGTGTAAGGCTTGAAGATGACATGAGATTTTTTAACCCTTAGTCACAAAGGACAAAATGGTCACATGGGTCATAAAGGTCACAAATTATGTTGGACATTTGAATTGTGCTTTCGATACATTTAGGAACGTAAATCATGTTCATTCAGATACTTTAAAACATCAAACAATAGTTAAAACATATTTTTGTGCATATGTCACATGAAATGTAGAACGAATAAATGTGTTTTAAAAGTGAAAGTAATATTTTAAGAACTCTTTGGATGAATTTGAACAAATTTCAAAAAATACATTCGATATTTTTGATCAAATTTCAACATTATTAATGTCTATTTTGATTCTGAATTAAACATCTACAACTCAAAGATTTTGAAAATGTCAAAATAGTCCATTTGTGCCAATGAGAAAAATATATGCGAATTTGATTAATTAATCGAATTATAAAAGTGAAAAGATGTAAACCATAAAAAATAAGATATTTTCGACGTTTAAATATGCATTACACTAATTTATACCAATTGAGGATCGCACATAGGTCATATTGGCTCGCATGATTTGCATATAATGAAACTGTACAAATTCCAAGATTTTGTTCACATAATACATTCAAAATGTCAATGTTTTGTCCAAATAATACAAATGATACAATATTACAAACTAATAAAACTTTCTTTTTTATGATGGCGTTGTCTGGGTTGTCACGTCCCAAACACTGTCATTGATGCTTACATTTGAACTCACATTTCTCGATAAAAATGGGGTTTTTCTTCGAGCTATCCAGGATAATGATTCTCTTTAGGCCTTCCATTTTACCTTTTTCTCACCCACAATATGAGGTAGAACCGTCACTTCAGAATAATGAAGATGAATGTTCTAATCACTATAATCAGGAATCAGATACACGGTTTCTTAGTAAACCAAACACCATGTCACCCACAAGTAGTATGTTGAATATAATTATGGTATTTTGTGACCTTTCTCAATCTTTGCGTAGCCGCAATTGCGTGACTGCATGGATATTTATCCATATCAAATATTTTGCACTTTCACGTTCTTTTCTAAAGACTCACTACGAATCTTTTACCATTCTCATTTCTCACCTCATACTCATTACTAAGTCTGCTCATATAATTTTTTCTCATCATCACCACGAGCTGCTTCCAACCTATACATATTGAACTACTCCATTAATTTTCCTAAATAAATCTCTAAAAGCGCTACCACCAAAAATGTTTTTGATGTCTTCGATATGGAATTTATTGGCTTGGCCCAATTAATGGTTAATAAGTTGTACCTTTCACCCTTAAATTTTCATTTTACCAACTTAACGGGATCAAGTTCCTCTTTCTCCAAATACTTTGCGACATTAGGATACATGCGCAAAGGTAAAAAAGGTCACAACAGTAATAAAGGTCACAACAATCATAAAAAGGTATGGATTTCCACAACAACCACTTTACACATGGATTTTCATCTTCTTATAGTCGCTTCCACAACCATAAAAAGGTATTTGACGTTTTTCTCATCACCGTCCAGCTGAAGATTTGTGTTAGATTCGAGATTTCTTTCTATAAACATGTGCAATCACCCCAGAAGCCTCCTATAATGATCAAAGTCATCACCACAAATCTTCTTTTAAGCATTGCATTTACCTCTTAATATCATCGAATACAATACATTAGTACTGTACTTTGCTTTTACACGAGCCATCAATTCTATTTCTAGAGGTGTTTCATATTTCTTGGCGATGCGTTATCAAAGTTAAACAAATAACCTAAACTACCCGCAAGTGCACGGCACGTGTGTAGTACTTCAGGTGTCGATCCCATAAAGACTATGCAACACAACTTAAACTCGAACTACGAATCAAACTTGCTAACGGAAAAAATATGGTTTTAAGAATGAAATACTAAAAGCAAATAAACAAACTAGTTCTTAAGAATGAGACAAACGTTCCAGGAAACCAGTTTCACCACAAGACTACCGAAACCAACAATCAACCCATCTGTCATGCAATCCCAGTCAAGTTATCTAACGCAGACGATCCTAATATGATATCTACCCTCTCACAAGGCATAAACACGTGATCTAGTCAAGTTATCCCCTACTTTCGTGGCTGACACCTTGAACTAAACCCATAAGATCTGTGATTCATCCGTTTTACCCTCAACCGCTGCTACCCTACTTTCGTGGCCTAACCTCAAATGTTCTAAACCTGATCTTCTAGGACTAGAATTCTCCTTTCGGTCCTTCTCCTAATCCCTAACACATGCATCTACGTGGTCATCACAAACACAAGTAAATTAAGCACTCAGATAAAGAATAGATTAACGAAAACGGGAAGATGCACTCAAAGATAAATCAAAAGTGGTTCCGGGATAGCCATGGGCTAATCCCTTAGAACAAACAAACTACTCGCTCATGCGTCCGTAAACAAACATAAACGAAATAGAAGGTCTAAGGAACATGAAAACCAAAAGAAATCGAAGTGTCAAGTTGATCTCCAATGCTCCTCGTAAGTCTCCTTCGCAAACCTTCTTCCTCTCTCTCTCAATCAAGAACTCGAAACTTGGTCAATAATCTCGACCTCTGGCTCCTTTTCCTCTTCTTTAAAGTCGTTTTCCTTATTGTATAAGTCCCCAACAAACTTCCATTTGTTTTAAGTCAAATTAACTTATTTGAAATTGCAGGTGACGGTCGCGACCCGCGCGGGCAGGGTAAGTGACCCTCTCGGGTACGGCGCGGAAGATCGCGCAAGAATGCGATGAAAAGGAGGCTGCCCGCTCGGGCTCAAGGGGTGCCCGCTCGGGCTCAAGGCCTGCCCGCTCGGGCTCATGTGTTGTCCGCTCGGGCTCATGTCCCGGGCGGGGTATTTCTCGCCCGACTCGTGCTCAATTTGCTGGACAAAATTGTCGTAACAAATGCCCGCTCGGGCTAAGGAGTTACCCGCGCGAGTAGTGACTATTCCATGCCGATTCTCGTTCCATTTGTCCCGTGATGATCCTCGATGTTGGTACTTTATTTCGTGCACGTCCTTTAGCTCCGAAATGAACCTAATACGCATAAAAACCTGTAAGAACATGAAAACACGAAAATAAGTAAAACGGATACGGAATCATACGTAAAGCATTGCATATATATCATAAACATCTCTAAAATCGTGCAAGAAATACGTATGAAAATGAGATGATCACTTGGCATATTACTCATTCAAGTAATCTTTAACCAATTGCGATGTACCCTTTGTAGCTTCTGTCAATTTATGTACAAATGAATACTTTGAGTGGGATAGTGTGTTCTCACACTAAGCTGTTTGGATAATTTCCACTTACAACCACTTTCGAAAAATTTGCATGGTACTTCCACAACTTCAGATCAGAACTCAATGTTGTATATCTAAAAGAAGTTTCAAGTGAACCATTCCTTATAAATGCATGTACATCCTCCTTGTTATCAAACTTTTGCTCAATTTTAAGTTGCAATCTATCTTCGAAATCGAAGACTGAATTTGGTTGTTTAACTTCTCGTAAACTACCATAGCTAAGTTATTATCACCATCACCATCCTTATACTATGTTGGTACATCAGTATCAACTTTATTACTTCCACAAACCATAACTTCATGAACAACCATATTCATGGCACAACAACCATTATTCCCTTCACATCACTCTCATCTCTAATCCTCTCATTTTCCATGTCTCCATTTTCTCAATCTTCTTTTTTTCCGCTGGTGTGGTCATTATCAGAACTATCCGGATCTAAAATATTTACTGTTTTCGTCGGATTGCTCCCAACTCTACTTTTTTTATTTGAACCTACAATAACATAGTCCCCAAAATCTACAACACCTTTATTTTTACCTCCTTTAACAATGCTTCCAAAAGTGGGAATTAGAGGTTCAACTTCCTTCTCAATTTCCATTTCACACTTCACACTCTCCGATTCTATCTCCACATAAGTAGAGGTCGAATTTCTTATTTGATTGAACAAAAACAAATAAGATGTTTATCATCCATTATATATATCGGTTCCTATTTTGAAAAATATTGGGCAAACATATTAACTTCAACTTCGTTGTATTTTTGTCCACCATAATCTCTACGCATAACTCATCAATTAGTTGTTGGTATGTTAGACTAATTGGAGGACAATAGAAAAATACTCTCTGGTTTTCCTGAACTCTTATTCATTTATGTTTTTTTCTTATTTAAAATCATACAAAAAATAGATCAGTATGATTTTCTCATCAATTGAATTTGTTATACATGTAAAAAAAACATAAAGAGGGTAAATTCTTATATGATATTCTATGATCCACTGTGATCATGTATTTCAATATGACTCTGTGACCCAGTGCGACTGTGCGACTCAATGAGACTTTATGACCCAATGCGACCTTGTACAACATTATAAGGCTCGAGGGAAAATTAAATCTATACATATTATTCACTTCTCACTCATTATTCAACTTTTCCTTTTAGATATCAAATTCAAAAAACACACACAGAAAACACCGATACTTCCCACAAACACCATAAATCTGCTCACATTAAAAGAACTTAAGTCCAAACTCAAAACTCACTATATATACCAAATTGTTTTGCGTAACTTACTTAATTTCAAATTTCTTTATTGACAACAAATGATTTTAATCTATTCGCGATTAATCTGATAGCGATTTGAAGCTACGCGACGAATCTAATGTAGGAAAAGCGAAATTTTCGCGCCATAATAAAAAGAAAAGAAATCGAAATGTTTTGGATAAAAGAGAAAGTTATTGATTAAAGAACAAGAGTAATATAGAATATAGAATTAATCCGTATTATAAATATGAAGTTGATTGACTTTATATTTTAAGAAAACTATATCGTTAAAATCCTAATAAAATATAAAATATTTTTTTAAATTAACCATAGTATAGTTACTAATATCCAAATCTTTAACATTCTAAAACACATCATATTACATGGGTTTTTACGGTACAAAATCTTGAAAAGTGAACTCTCTGCTGGATATATATATATATCTTTTTTGAAGCAATCATCACTTCATTTCTTCTTTTTTTTAATTAATTTTTTCCTATTATCAATTTTCTTTTTTTCAATTAATTTTTCATATTATCATTTTTCTTATGTTATGATTATAAAATCGCACCGTCTGAATCTCTCGTAATGCTTTCCACATTTTATCATGACTATGATGCAATAATAATAATAATAATATAATAATAATAATAATAAATTATTTTATTATTATTATTATTATTATTATTATTATTGTCATCATATACACCTTTTTTTATATTAAATCAATCAAGATATTATATTTGAATTTTTATATATGGATAATTCAAAATTTTAAATTAATTAGATCAAAAGTTTTGATATAATAATAATATCAAAATATATTATCATTGTTTAAATATTTCAATAACAGACTTCCGATTACTATGTTCTGTCAACCAAATATAACATAAAAGAAGATATTATGTTGCAATGTTTTATATTAATTTAAGTATAAATAATATATTTATATATAATTCTAAAACTTTTAACTAACATTTGTTTTAATAAAATACAAATCTATATTTATTGCAAACCCATGTTCTTCTTTTAAAACCCTTTTTTCATAAGCACATGGATAACTACAAAATCGTCGGTCCAATCATAAATTCATTGTTATGATTATTCTACAAATATATTTTGAGATATATATATATATATATTATATAGGAGGATGCGTGAGAGAAGAAGAAACCTCAAAGGTACGATTCCAAAACCGGCAACTCAAGAAACCTTTTTTCTCGATTTGAGAGTTAGGCGTTGCGTGAAAAGCAATGTAACTGTCAAAAAAGGAATTCTCATTGAAAATCCATATTAATTTCCTTTTTCTGAATCCTAAACCCTTTGTTTCTTTTTTCCATCTTAATTTTATTTTCTGGTGGTTTCCCATTGAAAATCCACACACATTGCCACTATAAGGCCAAAGCAATTTGATTATGTGAAAAAAATGGATTCAAATGATAGATGTTAGGGGTATTGATTGGGAATTGGGTTAAGCTTTTTCGGGATTGAATTCGTTTATAATCATCCTAATTAAAAAACAGAATTGAATTAGATACAAATAAGATTTTTTAAACTCCAATAAATAAATTTAAATTGATATTTTTGAACCAAATATGAACTGGTTTACTTTATTTTACAAATTATACAGATCAGTTTTACAAATTATATAATTGAACAATTTTACAGAAAACAAAAGAACATTTTATCATTCAGAATATGTTGTTTTAGTTTGATTTTTCTCGATTTTGAAACTCATTTGAAATATTTCTCAAAATTTAGTCCTTGTCACATTTTCAATACGAACTATTCAATTTATATAAGAAACTTCATTTGTTATCTAAACATAAAAAATTATTAATTCTTATCGATCCCTAAAAATCTAAATTAAGAATTTTTAACCATTAGAATATATATTTGAAGTGATTCATAATGTTTTATGAATATTATCTCCATAATTCTCTCCATTGATTCCATAATATTTTCTCTATTGATTTGGACTAATTTTCTCATTAAATTATGCACTCCATTACATTTTGTTCCCTTAGTTTAGAGACTCTATGTAAATATAACTGTGTCATCAACTCATGAAATCAATACAACCACATTTGCTTTATAGCATTAGAGCTAAAAAATCGTCTAATGACGTAGCTCTCTTCCTCTTCTCATTCACATCATGGTCGTCGACATAAATTTCTCAAGCAACTATGCTCCTTCTGATATCGTCACTCCCTTTGATCCAATCAATCCTATGATAATGTTGATCAATATCAACGTTTCCAATGTTACGCAACTTACAACAACAAACTATATCACATGAAGTGTCCAGATCTGTGCTCTTCTTCAAGGGTACAATCTCGAAGATTTTCTCGAGCCTACGGGAGCACCACCGGCGACTATGACGACCAACAATGTCGTTGTTCCAAATCCGGTGTACAATTCATGGTTTCGTCAGGATCGTCTCATTTCCTCAGCCTCAACATCCACAACGGCTTAGATCACACTTGCCTCCACGTACTGTCGCTCTAGTCGTGGGCATCTGAAGTAGAGAAAGGTTCAAATGCGGCGTCACACCAAAGGTGCTAAATCCATCGACGACTATATGCACTTCTTCAAAGTGAAGACCGATAAACTTGCTCTCCTTGAAAAGCCGATGGATTATGAAGACCTCATCGATCTTATCCTTGTTGGTCTCGAGGACGACTTTAAACCCATCAAAGAAGTCGTGAATGCCAAGGACACACCGATCTCATTTGTTGAGCTTCATGAAAAGTTCCTCCATTATGAAGTAGATCTGATTCAGGCTCAATATTTGGCAATAACTCTCACAATCTCGGCTCACAACGCTCAACACAAGCCGCATGGAAAAAGATACCGCGGCTTCGATCTTTTTCAATATAATCACCGCGCGGTAAATCAACAAAGTCCAAAGTTGACTCTCTGTCTCTTTCAAGTTTACCTACTACTATACCTGCGTGAATATGATCTCCACCACAGAGACGTAAAGCTTTAGCTAGTCATAGAAGTGCATACCATGATTTTTTTGTCTAGCAATAACAACATGCATTTCACGGTGGATGTGAAGTAATAGTCCATTATCTCGGTAATAATGAGCCAAACTAGTATTTGCGGTGAATCCCCTGTTAAGTAGTCATGCATTACAATAGGAACTCCGAATTCTCTGGTACATACAGCTCTTTTGATCATTTCTTCACATGTACCCGCAGTAGCATTCAAATAATGCCCTTTGATTTCACCTGTTTCAACCTGTGATTTATAAAGAGCTTCGGTACAAAATAAGAAACGGTCTCTCCAACGCATAAATGGTTAGGAGTTCACATTCTCATCATCTTTGGTAAAATCAAATCCACCACGTAAACAGAAAAAAGAATGACTATACTATCACAGTCAACTATACCAAATCTTTTATCTTTTTAAAAACATTTGGATTTGGGCGGATAGCGGGAATCGAACCCGCGTCTTCTCCTTGGCAAAGAGAAATTTTACCACTCGACTATATCCGCATTTTTTTTTCGTTCTTGATACGAGATTTCTGGATATATTTGTTCAAAGCTAGACGATATACATTCTTTGGGGTTATTTCATCAATTTCTACCACCAAATAAATTCAATTAACAATTATATTAATTATATATTATTTTCAAAATTATAATATTATTATTATTATTATTAATATTTTAATATATATTTCATATATATTATTTTTCATAATATATATATATATGAATTCAATATAGAATTCAATATTCTAGAATATATTATTCTCTATTTCCATAGAATACTTTTTGATATCAGATATCAATTTTTTGATTAGTTTTTTTATTTAGTTATTTATTATTATTATTTAATTATTATTATTTAATATTTATATTTATTAATATAAATATTTTATTCATATTTCATTCAAGTTCCAGAAGTTTGACCCCCCCTCTAATTTTTTTTGTTTTCTTTATTTGCATTTTTTGGTCTTATATTGAATTTGAATGTGTAATTTGTGGAATGAGGAGGGGTCATTTCATTTTGGGATCTGCAACGAATGGATTCAAGAGATAAGAGAATTAAGAATACCCACCAAGAAGACTAATCCAATCCATAAAGATGTACCGGAAAATACAACATTTTTTGTTACTCGACCAACCATCAAGAGATGCAAATACAACAGATACACTAATCAATAAGATTGATGAAGTAAGAATTAATGCAAAAACAACCAATTGGAAGGCAAAAGTCATGTTTTTAATCCTCCAAGCTATCAACAAATGAATATACACCATTTAATACCCTTACCCACTAAAAATTCTTAATAAATAGAGATAAAGGGATTTTATCATGAATCCGTCGATTCGAGATGATTTATTTTCAACTTTTTTTACCACTTTTATTCTATTCGGACATGAAGTCAAAGGTTCTTTTCTTTACTTCACAAATTGGCATGCTGGATCATGTATCTCATCTATTTATATAGACAATGGATATAACTATAAAGTCACACGCGATATCTTTCTATACATAGTGATCGTATCAACTCATAGAGCTATTCTATATTAGCGGAATAAAAATTAAAATAGAAATTAGCTTTTGGAGAGATGGCCGAGTGGTTGATGACTCTGGTCTTGAAAACCGGTATAGTTCATAAAAAAGAACTATCGAGGGTTCGAATCCCTCTCTCTCCTTTTGTTCGATGAATAGATTTTTTTTCTTTATCTATTTTATTGGTTTTTCTTGACTTCTTAGCATCATAAATAAAGGAGAATGGCTCGGCTATACTATCCAGTAGAGCCGGAAAAAAATTCGAGTGAATTTAAAGAAAAAAAGAAGATTTTTAAATATGAATCGATTCTGACTTTACTCCTTTAACTCCTACTTCAGCTAAGAGGAGTCATGAAAAGAACACGTTCAAAATCACGATCAATTCCTTTTTCAAATCCTGCTTTATGACTTGGAATGAAAGACAATTCCGAATCAGCTTTGTCTACGAAGAAGGAAGCTATAAGTAATGCAACTATGAATCTCATGGAGAGTTCGATCCTGGCTCAGGATGAACGTTGGTGACATGCTTAACACATGCAAGTCGGACGGGAAGTGGTGTTTCAAAATAGCTAGATATGAAGTAAGAAATAACCGAATAATAGATGTCTTTGACATCCAATTATAGCACCGAATCACTTTTTTCATTTTTGAATGACAGTTCCAAAAAAAACGTACTTCTCTCTCTAAAAAGCGTATTCGTAAAAAAATTGGAAACATAAGGGATATTGGTCAACATTGAAAGCTTTTTCATCAGGAAAATCCCTTTTGACAAGTAATTCAAAAAGTTTTTTGTACAAAAAGATAAATAACAAAGTATTAGAATACTTTGAATTAGCCGTACTTAAAAATACATCTTAAAAATACATTTTTTAGAATAAAAAAATCACCTTAAACAAGCGTAGTTTTTTTTTCAATACTAGTTTTTCTTTCTATTCAAAATCGACGAAATAAAAAATGATAATGATAATCAAATCGCTCCATCTCTGTAATAAGTAAATGTCTCTTTTTCTCCGGAAGTTTTCGGAATGACTCGTAATAAGATATTGGCTACAATTGAAAAGGTTTTATCAATAAAATTTCCATTTATACGTGATCTCGACATAGGTAGTAATCCATTCTATAACTATTTTTATTACCGTTTGTGACTATCATGGTATCTTCAGTCCGGTAATCAGACCTGCCACCATTCAGCTCATATTAAGTCTCGCCATTACCTCGGGATAAGACCTTCGACAACCCGATGTCAACAATGCATTTCTCCAAGGTACACTCAACGAGGACATGTATATGGTATAACCATCGGGATTCGTTGATTGTGACCGTCGCTCCCATGTGTGCAAACTTTGGAAAGCGCTATATGGTCTTAAACAAGCACCACATGCATGGTATCATTAATTTCAAACATTTCTCCTACAGTCCGAGTTTCACAATGTCCTCTCCGACTCGTCACTTTTCATATATCGTGCTAAGGATATCATGAAATTTGTTCTTGTTTATGTGGATGCCATTGTTATCTGCGGGCAACCAAGCATGTGAAATTCAGAGGGTTATTCATCTTCTCACACAGCAAGATTCTAACTCAAGAACCTTGGACAACTCTCTTACTTCCTTGGTGTAGAAGTTACTCGGAATGTCAATGGCTTGCATCTCACTCAATATAAGTATATCAATGACATCCTTGATCGTCACAACATGCTACATGCCAAACCTATATCCACTCCGATAGTCTCCACATTAGCTCTCTCTCCACCTTGGGCATTCTTTTAGATGATCCGGCGGAGTACCGTTAAGTCCTTGGCAGCCTTCAATAACTTCTCTTCATGCATCTAGACATTGCTTATGCTGTGAACAAACTTGCTCAATACATGCATCCTACTACATCCGAGCACTTGCTAGCAGTAAAACGAATTCTTCGTTACCACGGTGGGACAAAATCCTACGGTGTGTTCTATCATAAGGACAATGCTTTATCTCTTCATGCTGATTGGGGAGGTGATCGTGATGACTATAGTTTGACCGGAGCACACATTGTGTACCTTGGAAGGCATCCTATCTCGTGGTCCTCGAAGAAAAAACGATTTGCAGCCAAATCTTCAATCGAGGCTGAGTATAAATCAATTTCTTCCACCGTATCAGAGGTACAATGCCTCATGTCTTTGCTCTCAGAACTAGGCATTTTCATGTCATTCGTTCCTGTTATCTACTGTGATAATGTAGATGCTACGTACCTATGTGCCAACCCCATCTTTCACTCTCGGATGAAGCATGTGGCCATTGATTATCACTATATTTGGGGACTTGTTGAAACCAACCAACTCCGTATCTCTCATGTGTCATCGGTCTCACGGATGCACACACAAAGCCATTTCCATGGACATGGTTCGATCTCTTACGGGTCAAGATTGGTGTCTTGACCGACATACATCTTGTAGGGGTATAATAGAAGGAAAATAAAATATTCTCTCCATTTACTCCATAATATTCTCTCCATCGATTTGGACTAATTCTCTCCTTGAATTATGCACTTCGTTACAATATGTTTCCCTTAGTTTAGGGATTCTATGTAAATATAACCGTTTACAACAACTTATGAAATCAATACAATCACATTTGCTTTATTACATTGTGTTTATTTATAGATTAATTTATGTATTAAAGTTTGAAACTTATATAATGAATTTAAGTTGAATCTTATGTATTGTACTTATCTTATGAAAATACACGACTTAATAGAGTTGCTATAATATGATACAAATATAATATATATATATATATCTTTTAATTTATATATATTAGACGATGTATAAAAAAACTTAAATAAAATTAAAGTTTTATAGTGTAGAATATATGCACCTAAATAATCTGATCTCGTAAGTATATTCGCGACGGTGATAAAAAATAAATATAAAAAATTTAAATGAAGTGTTAATGTGATCTCTATACCATCGTTGGTATATCTAAAACCGTTAATTATCTCTTTGGTTTCCATCTATCTCTCTTGGAATATTATCTTCAATTAAGAAAATGTGGACAACAATATCGATCACAATGTTTTCACTATATTATATATGGTATGTTTTTGTTGTGTGTTGAATGATTTTGATCTCTTTTAGTTCCTTTTACCAATCTTTGCTTTATTTTATGATCTTACAAACAATAGAATTTAAAGAAAAATTTTAGAGAAATAGGACAAAAGTCAATACTAAAAGAGCATCAAGACGTGAAATTGTGAAATCGCTTGACCTAAGTTCATTATCGCACAGACAGGGTGATAAACAACTTGTCCAGAAAGAAGGAGCAACATTCACCCCTATAACTTTGTTCGACCTGCCTTACAACTCGGTTGAGTGATGAGCTAGAACAAGGGTACCTTTGATCCCATAAGTCTTCTCAACCTATGTGTCTACCAACTCGGTTAAGCATTGATCTAGAATACATCAAAATTCAGTTTGATTTACATGGATAACATTCAAAAGTAGTAATCTTGGGCCGATCTGACCACAACTCGATCGAGCAGTGTGCCAAAATTTTCTTTGATTCAAATTTTGAATTATTTGAAAGCTAGGGAAATTTCATATATGAGAAGACTAACATTTTGGAGAGAATGAGAAAAAATATCGAAAGTAAGAAAATAATTTTTAAAGAGTGAAAACATTGAAAAACTATCGGAATACATAGAAGCTTTGAGCTATGGACGAGAGGAATTGAAGGCGAGGTCATGACAGTGACTGAATGAGACATCAATTAAACCATCTCTAACCTTTTTGTTTAACTCATTTCTAACTATAGCTTGTTCCTAATATGTAAATCCATATATAGAATCCATGCCATATACTAGAATGTTGCGTATTTGGACTCATCGTACTTTATACTCAGATTCGATGTGCTTTGCTTTCCTATGGCTTAATGCATGATTTATTCTTTCAATGATTAAAGGGTCTCCCAAATGATCATATTGGGAGGTAGGTTAGTTGGTTTAGGAATTATGATATCGATCGTTACTATATTGAACATGTAAGTCATTAGATGGAGATATCAATGATTGAAGTGCTTGAATTCATATTCAGATTCGACGTTCTTTACTTTCTTATAGCTTAATGCATGATTTATTCTTCCAGTTATTAAAGGGTCCCTCAAATGATCATATTGGGAGGTAGGTTAGTTGGTTTAGGAATTATGATATCGATCGTTACTACATTCAACATGTAAGTCATTAGATGTAAATATCAATGATTGAAGTGCTTGAATTCATATTCAGATTCGACATTCTTTACTTTCTTATAGCTTAATGCATGATTTATTCTTCCAGTTATTGAAGGTCCCTCAAATGATCATATTGGAAGGTAGGTTAGTTGGTTTAGGAATTATGATATCGATTATTACTGCATTCAACATGTAAGTCTTTAGATGGATATATCAATGACTAAAGTTCTTCAATTGAAATCTAGACTTCGAAAGAATGTAGATCTATAAAAGAAAATTGAATTTTCAAATAGAAACAAAATAAAATTTTCAAAATCGTTAATGAATTCATATATGTGAGAACAACTCCGAAACCTAGAAACATTATCTCATTGTAAATATTTGTAACCATGGTATATTTTACTTGCATAGAACGTATAGTAGATATAACCAAACTTTTTATGTTCATGATCATAGTTTTCGTTAAATTGGTTGTCTAAATTCCTTTTAGCACTTGTGTTCGACTCTAATATTACATGATTCGTATCCTTGTGGTAATATTTATTCTAGTTATAAACTAATAAATTTTGAGATGCAATTAGATCACACCTAGACGACACATCAAGTTTTTGGAGTTGTTGTCGGGTAATTTAGACAATTTAGTTATTTGATCTCACAAATCTAGATCACTTTTTTAGTTTGCTATTGAAACATCATTTTTCTTGTTTTTTTTTTGTTTTTTTTTCAGATAACTAGTTACTGATTAGAATTTCCAAGAATCTAGACTCGTAACACTCGATCTAGAAATCGACAAAAAACTTGCAAGTACCATCCAAATAGAAATACAAAGGGGAATAATGGTTGAATATGTTGAGAATAGGGTTTGGGAAGATGAACTTTATGGATTATACACCGCTCCTAAGCATATCCAACTCATGTCTTGTATTGAAGCCCGAACATTAAATATAGCTAATTTGAGCTTGACCCATTATTTCTGCATATGGTGAATAAAATCGCATTACGAGAAAGACTAAATGAGGATCCTAATTTTCATTTTACAAGGTTTAAGATGATTTGCAATTCATTTAAGCAAGTCCAATGAGTGATAGACGAGACTTTCATGTTATTGTATTTTCCTTTCTATCAGTGCGAAAGAATGACTCTACACTTTGGTGTGGGCTCTATCCAAACATGGAACAGCTTAAAGAGAGATTCATGATAAGGTTCTTGTTGTCTCACAAGACGCATATGTCAAACAAAGATCAATTCTTTCGGTTAAGAGGACAATGAGACGTTGTATGAGGCATGAGAGAGGATTAAGGGCTATCAGGGAGCATCACCACACAATGTGATGGACATTGTATATGGCGAAGCAGATGTGGAAGGATATAAAAGACGTGGAGAATAACCCTTACGAGAACACGTACAACCTGAGTTAGAGAAATCATCCGAACGTCTCTTATAATAACTCCGATAACGTGTAAAAACCACCACATGGGAAATTTTAGCCCTAGATATTCTAGAGATAACCCAGGGTAAAAACTTTCAAAACAGACTGTCACATCGAAATTCGGCCTTCCAACAATTGGGAGGTACAATGGCATTGCAATAACGCAAGGAAGATGATGAGATCATGGCTATGTTTTCAAAAATTTTGTAGGAACACAAGCCCTATAGCGTGGAGCTTTTAAGAATAAAGGTTAAGCATGAGGATTTAAACGGTGATAGGACAACAAATCGGCAGAATCCATACGCATCTCAATGTGCTAGATAATCAAGTCGCCTAAATTACTTGTGCTTTGTCCTGAACATTGAGAATAATCTTGGGGGATCTTGATCGAATTACCGAGAGTATAGCGGATATGGTCGAGCTCGAGATATAAAATGAGCGTTTCTCGTGAGGCAACCTGAGCGTTATAAAACTTGTTTTGTTAATTTTCTTTTTATTCATTTTTCTTATTATTTGTATTATAATTTTTAGAGAGATTGAATGTTAAAAGCCATAAATTCATGTTTAATCCTCATAAAATCCACGAGAAATAATGGAGAATTTTTGGAAAATTCATCACGAAATTCAAGATTGTTTTGGTTGATTAAAGAACATTCCAAAGAGAACTTTAACAAATTGAAACATATGAAGGTGAAATAGTTTGTGCGATAGAAGAATAATATGAATTTCTATCTAATTGAAAAATATGAGAAAATCAACAGAAGAATTATTAAACACTAAATGCATGCAACTTTTATCATTTTAATATAATTTCATTGAAGTTTAATTGTTTTTAATTTCTAAGTTTAATTGGTTTTGTAATATTTATTTTATTTAAATTTTTTTTAACGTTTTTAGAAAGGAGACAAATTACATGCACAATTTACAGATTTTATGAATCATGCATTTTTTTCACACTCCGAGTGTGACACAGTTTATGCCTCATCCATATTATCACATAATCGTGCCACCATCCTTCGAGCCATTATCTTATATGAATTACGAACCAACGGTCGAGGAGTTATTAGTTATGGATAAATATACATAAATTTCCGCATCTAGATCATAATCTTGAAGAAAGAACCGAATTGTTTGGTTATAATAAGGTTTCTCGACACATAAGTAAACGTAGAAAGCTGATTTTGATCGACCATATCACAACTGATTATGGACAAATCCATAAATTAAAGAACATTTAATATTTATGAAAATGTATGAATAATTTCATTCATTTAATTTATATTTATTTCAGTTAAATTTTTATTGGAATCGAGAGATTATCGGACAAGTGATTGAGGTCGTAGGTCTACAATTTATATCTCTCGTCAACAAAATAAAACATTATCAAGAGAAGAAAGGAAAAATGTATGGATGATTTTCGATGTATGGGAAGCAATGTGCACATACTAGGATGATCCTCACGCCAAACCAAAATTGGAGAAAGCACGTCTATCTCGTCAGTTTAATAAGAAAGATATCAGTATGAATGCTCATATAACTAGATCTCGTTTGCTCGTCGTGGTGTATGAAGAATTGGTAAGTTTTAATTATTCTAAAATTTAGAAATATATTATCTTGTTACTTTAATGTATGAAACTTGAGACTTCGTTCTCTCTCTACGATTGTAATTTTAGATTTCGATCTGACTAAGTACAACATCAATTGATCGAGACCCAAAACAATGAAAAATGGGACACAATACTGGAAAAACATGTTTACACAAAGATGTTCACAAACACATAATTATTTTTAGTTATATTGAGTATATGTATTTCGATTCACTCTATCTTAGCAACTACTTATGCATTTAGGATCATATAGGTGTATTTAGGATAATCAGATTTTTACTTTTTTAGTACTTTCTTTAGAATTCATGATCCATGAGCATGCATACAATCAGCCTAAACAGAAGGTCATAATTAAGCCATGATGATATATAGGACATTTGAGATTTTTTCCCCAATAGCAATGTATACCGCACTTAGTATAAACTAAGTATTTTGAATTGATTATCGGATATAGTTGAATTAGAGAACTTGAGCTTAGGTTGACTTTATTATTATGTAGGGTGAATTAAACACTTAATTATTGTTGGGTCATTCTAGAATCCTAAATCCAAGCTTACATATATTTCACTAAGAGTCGTTTTCACAATCGTTGGAGTATTATACCCTTCTTATGTTGTTCAAGTTACTCGTATTCTATTACCAATTCTTTTCACTTGAACAAGAGTTAGACATCACGTCCGAGGGTGACGACAACTATCATGTGTGAGTGTTAGCCCTAATTACCCATCTCTCTTTACTCTATTCATGCAGTTATAACCTCTTATACGCAGAAAAAAAAGGAAAAAGACCAAGAGTTCAAATTTGATATTCCCTGATAAAAAAACGGAGGCATAAAACAATAAAAGGTCAAGTCTTGAAAAGAAGGAAAATTTATGATGATTGGTTTTTCACCTTAATCGAGCATTCCTTTAACCATTTGGACTGATTTATTCCCTAGAACAATGATAAATAGATTCGAGAAATGTATTTGGTAGGAGTTTTAGATGTAAGTTAAAGATTTGTAGTGTTAATATAAATCCTATGAGTTAGAATCTTTGTATAGTTAGAGTCTCTACATGAAACTGTTTCAATTTTATTCATGATTAATGTAGTCCAAATGAACATGAATATTCTTAAATCATTTTTTAATCTCGATAACCTTTTACTCCTTTCACAAGTGTAATTTATTGATAATGATTGCTCGAGGATGAGCTAAAGTTCAAGTGTGAGGGAGTTTGATCACGTTGTTTTCACTATATTATATAATGTATTTTTTATTATGTTTTGAATGGTTTTAATCCCATTTAGTTCCTTTTTGCGTAACCTTTTCATAAGGAATGATAGAAATTTTAGAGAAATAAGGCAAGAATAAAGACTAAATGAGTATCGAGGCGTGAAATCGCGAAATTGCTCGGTTTGAGTTCATTATCACTCATCCAAGCATATGACATGGAGATGCACAAAAATCCTCGAGAAATTGCTCAAATAAAGCGATATACCACGCGACATTCACTTCCGCAACTTCCTTTAATCTAGCACTTTCCAACGCGGTCGAGTGATAAGCCACAACAGCGGTACCTTTTTACCCCTATAAGTTTGATTGACCCAAATGCTTGAATGTGCGAAAATAACCACTCAATCCGAGCTAACACCAACTTTTTCAAGTAGCACATTGAAGGAGCTATCATTTGCTTAATATAACACAAAATTCACAATCAAAAGAAGTTAATCTCTCAAGTTCAAAGTCTTAGTCTTAGTAGTCCCCATAAATCGACATGAACTCAAACACAAATAACTCATAAAGTAGTTCCTAAATCAACACAACCCTCAATACATTTAATACATAAATTAACCTATAAATCGTCGCAAAAATAATTTGACAATGAGTCTATTTATTAAATTCCACTGTGGTTTGCTTAAAATTGAACAAATCATGTTAGGAAACCCCTATTATTGAGTTTTTCAATTGTGGGTTTTAGCGTTTTAAATAAAAATTAACTCTTTTCAATATTCAGTTAACATATGGGATTTTTTTGTTAAAAATTGAAAGGTTAGAGAGAAAATAGGATGATAGTCAAATTTCGAGATGAAAAATCAGACAAGATCTAGTGTCTAAAAATGAGAAATGTCTAAAATCTACAGCAATGACATTGAAAATAAACCCATCACAATATATGAGGATGAACCATCGGTCATCTTGAAATGATCTAAATAGAAAAAAAGGTTATCATTATGGATGATCATGTGGGTTATACCCTCAAACATTCAAACATTGACTGATGGTAAATCAGAAAGTTTAACCGCCATAACATATATTCAAAACGTGCAATTGAATTTAATTCAAAATTTATTATAAAAATCTTTGTGAATTTAATGTGAAGTTCTCCGACATTTTTATCAACCACTAGAATAATGAAATTATATATCAACCACATACATCATAATGGTGAAACGATTGGATACTTTCATAGATAGGAAAATAATAGAGACAAGTTGGCCCACTTTCATTCCGGGGTTTTTTTTTTGTCTTGGTCATAACTTCACACAAATGCACCAATGAACGATAAGGAAAATATTTCTAGAAATTCAAAATTCATCATCTTTAGTCTATTAATATATAAATCAATATAATTTCATTTTTAAAATTTTTAATATAATATATATGTATAGATCAATATTTTTAAACATTAATTGAAAGAAAAATGAATATATTATTATATTGCTTTTTTCTAATATTAATTTAAATATATATATTTAATAAATAAATATGATATTTGTTTATTATATTAAAAACAGATTCATACGTGCATATAACAAATACATCACAGTAGTAAATGACAATCTATTATCGATTATTACTGTTAAAAAGAATCAATTCGGATCTAATACAATTAAATAGAAAAACAGAATCTATAGAACATAACAACTAGTAATGAGTACGTAAATCAAACAGTAAACGAAATTATCAAATGTAAGTTGATCGAGGCCTGCAATGAGCAGTGTCCTTAGACAGAAATTTCTGTCATTTCTGCCTAGAGGATGCAACGATCTCAAGAAATTCGAGACTTCTTGGTGAATCTACTTTGTAAGTTTTTCTCAAAAAAAACGGATCATAAGATGGAACAAATGATCTTCTATTTATAGACTTACGACCATAAGAAATTTTGTCTGGAGCCTTGAGGAGCCAAAAAACGATTGATTCCGAACAATTGCAATGGTTGTCTCTTGAACAGGAGCCAAAATTCGTTCAAAATGAAGGATGTGATTGTTGGCTTCAGAACCAATGTTAAACCGAATTTTAAGTTAATTTCGAATAACTAAACCGAAAAATTTAAGTTAGATTCGGAATTAAACACTGAACCCGATCTTGACATTTAATATTAATGCCCAAACCCACACCAAAGCCCATGCCCAAGCCCACAACAAACCCATTTAGACATCTTCATTAAATGATCTCTTATATACATGAATTCATTTATTTGGTCTTAATGTGTGACTCTTCACCTTCTTTTATTCCTACAATTACATCTGATGGATTGGACGAATTTGATAAAGTTGATAAATCTTTTGAATGAAAATCGCAAGATATTATACTAAATAATAACTAATGTTGATATCTGTGTGTTAATACCACAAAGTGACTCGAAGGCATTTGACTTGGTTAATATGAATGAGTAAGGGCCTAGTTTTTGTTGGTGGACATTATTATATGAAGTTAAGTCTTTGATTCAGAGAAATTTAAAATTTGAGAAATGATTTATTAAGAAAATGACATCAGTTACAATCTTGCAAAACATTAACTTCAAAAATTTTCGCGACAGTTTACTTACATTTTATACATTCAACTTTTTTTTTAATTAAAATCATTCATATTCAAAAGTCGATGTATCTCCAACAGTAGCATCAAAACAACAAAGCAAGAGGAAGAAACGAAGCATGATTAGATTCAATGGCACCGCTCGTCATATCATTAGAAAATCTTCTTGGACCGACCTGACCAGGAGACCCTTCCTTAGAAACACTTTCTGTGAACGATGGATGGTCCGGATTCGTCATACTCCGCTTTCGCAATCCACATCTGCAACCAAAATCCAAGCTTTTCCATTTAGTACGGAAGAATCTACGATTAAACGATACAATATTTGATAGGTGAGAATGCAGTTTTGAGTCTATAAATGGATAGACCTGTTGGAATGTGCTGAGGGAAGCCAAGATGGAGCCACCAATCCAGACACTGTACTTCCGCTCAGGTGGGGCAACAACCTTGATCTTCATGCTGCTCGGGGCAAGCGCTGAGATTTCCTTGCTCATCCTGTCCGCAATGCCAGGGAACATGGTCGTACCACCACTGAGAACGATGTTCCCGTAGAGGTCTTTTCTAATGTCCACATCACATTTCATGATCGAGTTGTATGTTGTCTCGTGGATACCCGCGGACTCCATACCTATCAAGGAAGGCTGGAAAAGGACCTCTGGGCATCTGAAGCGCTCAGCTCCTATTGTGATCACTTGCCCATCCGGCAACTCGTAGGTCTTCTCTACTGCTGAGCTCGTCTTTGAAGTTTCTAGCTCTTGTTCGTAGTCGAGGGCGATGTATGCCAGTTTCTCCTTGACGTCTCTCACAATTTCGCGCTCGGCCGTGGTTGTGAAAGAGTAACCACGCTCCGTGAGAATCTTCATCAGGTGATCGGTCAGGTCACGCCCAGCAAGATCTAGACGGAGAATGGCATGTGGAAGGGCATAACCCTCGTAGATTGGTACAGTGTGGCTAACACCGTCACCAGAGTCCAAAACAATACCTTCACAAATAATCATGCAAAATACATGTTAGAGTAATGTATCAGGACCAGTTACGAACACAACCCCGAAGGTTGTAATGAAAGTTCACGAATTTAAGAACCAACCGCTAAACCATCGCACTCACCAGTAGTCCGACCACTGGCATATAAAGAAAGCACAGCCTGAATAGCTACATACATCGCTGGTGCATTGAAAGTCTCGAACATGATTTGGGTCATCTTCTCACGATTGGCCTTGGGGTTCAGAGGAGCCTCGGTAAGCAGAACGGGATGCTCTTCTGGGGCTACACGGAGCTCATTGTAGAAGGTGTGATGCCAAATCTTCTCCATATCATCCCAGTTGTTCACAATACCGTGCTCAATTGGGTATTTCAATGTCAAAATACCTCTCTTGGATTGTGCCTCATCACCAACATATGCGTCTTTCTGACCCATTCCAACCATGACACCGGTGTGACGTGGACGGCCAACAATGCTAGGGAATACAGCTCGAGGAGCATCATCGCCAGCAAACCCAGCCTAAGAGTAAAATCAAAATATAACACAAACGGATGAGAAAAAAATGAGATTCATGCGAAGAGGCAACCCAAAACAGTTTGACGTGCCACAAAACTTCATAGGTAGGGAGAGGATGCAAAAATAAAACCTAAACGCTTACCTTCACCATTCCAGTTCCATTGTCACAAACGAGGGGTTGGATGTCCTCCGCGTCGGCCATCTCCTATTGTCTCGTACTGAGACACAGAAGGTTTACATCAAACAATGTCAATACCATTCAATTAAGTAATTCGATATCCTAGAGCAGGACCTTTTGAAATTCAAATCACAAAAGCATGCCGTTGCAAGCTCATAATCAACAGCCAAATCAAATTCTGATTAGAACACTATCTAACTTCGCTTTAATTTGTTCATTCACGCGAAACAAAATTAGATTATCATATAACAGTACACCTAATAATGCAGTTCTCCAGGAAAATATTTCATCGTACATACGAGATACCACAAAAATATTTCAAAAGTCCATTTGCCAAAGTCTGCAAAATAAGTTCCCCAAAAATTACTGAAACAAATCGCATATGATTCAGATACGCGTTGAATCTAAGGGAAAAATACTATACAGCAAAACGATTAGAGTCCCTAAAACTCATTAACACCAATACAAGCAAACAGAAGATACGGAGACAAAACTTTGCACCGAAACACATTCCACAGAATCTTAAAATAACACAAAAGAAAATAAACATTAAACACAAACAATTAAAAAAAACGCAGATCTAATCGGATTCGAACAGATGGAGGAACAAAAACACAATTGAAACAAATAAAAAACACAGAAAACGAGCAGATACACTCGCGCACCTGAAACGTCGACGAAGTCAAATGAGGAGGGTCGAGAGAGACGAAGCAGAAGAAGACAAGGACGTTGTTCGAGCGAATGGCTCTTCTTTCGAATGCACAAATGGTGATGGGGAGGATTTGGGGTTCATTTTAAACTTGAGTTCGTCCCACCGTTTATACGAATTTACCGTTCTGCCCCTCTCCTCTGTCTCCACGAAAATGTTTTTTTGGTTATACATCTCAGGATGATTCTTTGCCACTGGTTTTTTATTTTTTATTTTTTCCTTCATCTGCGTCTCTCATTTTTCAGCTTTTTTTCTGTTTTGCTATTTTTTTGGTAAATAGCAAACTATAAATCAAAATATTAAAAAATTAGTATTTCAAAATTTTAAATAATAAAGCTACTTTTTCTATTTGTGAATATGATTTCAGATTTGTAAAAAAATTTACGAAATTTTAGTGGTGATGTTGATGAAGAGAAAATGTAATGGTTTTGAGAATTTCGAAATGACCATGTGTATTTAATATTTATTCAAAATGGTTTAATGAAATCTGAAAAAATTGAAGCGATTAATGGTGTAACGGGTAAATTAGTAAAAAAATTACATTAATTAGTAAATAGTCTATGCTTTTGAAAATTCAAACTTTTTAGGATATCAAAATTTAATTTAGTATTAGAGAGTCTTCTAAAAATCGGTCTAAAAATTTGACTAGTTGTTGTCTAGGCGTTAGGCGGCGGACGATTAGGGATGGACAAAATATTCGAAGTATTCGTATGCGATTCGTATTCGAACTGTATTCGATCAGAAAATTAGTAAAAAATTATATTATTTAGTAAATAGTCTATGCTTTTGAAAATTCGAACTTTTTAGGATATCAAAATTTAATTTAGTATTAGAGAGTCTTCTAAAAATCGGTCTAGAAGGTCGACTAGTTGTTGTCTAGGCGTTAGGCGGCGGACGACCATCCAAAAAATAAAAAATCGATTGCAATCACGCGGTCTGGGACTGGGCAAAATTTCGAAGTATTCGTATCCGATTCGTATTCGAACCGTATTCGATCTGAAAATGCAAATATCTGAAGTAACAAATACAAATATAAGAAATTAGATATTCGACAAATACAAATACAAATATAAATAGTATATTCAATTATTCGTAATTATTCGTATCCATAAGTATTAAATAGATAATTTATTTATTATACAAATATATTTATATTATAATAAAATTAATTTTAAGGATCAAATTATAAATAAAAATATTATTAATTTTATTTTAAGACCAAATATAAAATATATAAAAAAATACTTAAAATTTGGAGGACTACAAATGCAATTGACAAACTTTTATTGGTTGCTTCAATATTATTTGAAACGTAAAAATCAAGGAATAGGAGTTGTGAAATCAGAATTAGAAAAATATTTGTTAGAAGAATGTGAAGAAGATGTTGGTAATTTAGATATTTTGTATTGGTGGAAGACTACGGGTTCTAAGTATAAAAGCCATTCTTTGATGACAAGAGGTCTTTTGGCTATTTCGGCATCTACAGTTGCTTCAGAGTCGGCTTTTAGTATGGGAGGTCATGTGATTAGTCCGTATCGTAGTTGTATGAATGCTAATATGATTGAAGCTTTAATTTTGCACTCAAGATTGAATTCGTAATCCATGTGAAATAGATAATGTTATGGACATATTGCAAAATATCGAAAAAACATAACTTCATAAGTATATATCTTTTATTCTAGTTTTATTTTACTGTATTTGATATTTAATATGATAATCTAATAATTTGCTATGTTGTTTTAGATGAATTAACGACGCTAGTGGAGTCATCCAAGAAGTTAAATTTAGATGATTGAGAGATTGATGTGATTAGTATTTCGTTTATTTATATTATATTTTTGTGTGTTTATGCAATTTGAAGACTACTTATGGATTATATTTTGATAATTATCAACTTTTTATAAGAATATTTTATTAATTATTTTTTTTAAATGATTTGGATACGGATACGAATATCCGAATATTTACAGATATTCGCATTTACGGATATCCAAATTTACGAATACGAATAGTAAAATTTAATATTCACCGAAAACGAATACGAATACGAATAGTCGGATATTTGCGGATATTCGCTATTTGTCCACCCCTTACGCGGTCGTCGCCTAAGACCAATTGGTTGTCGTCTGAGGTCGACTAAGCAAAACTAGCATTCCATCGTTCGCATTCTCACATCTTCGCTCGCCTTCGCTCATCTCTTGTCTTTGTTCACCGCCCTTTGCCTTCGTCACTTGCTCATTGCTTGCATTCGCTCGTCTTCTACGCTCGTTTAGTCATGCTTATTAACAAGATATTAATGATGGTAATACGATAGATGATTGTGTTTCACAAGTTCCTACAAGTTTGAATTTTGAAGACCTTAATGATGAGAATGATATTGAATTAGAAGAATGGTTTTGTAATTTAGTTATCATCGATTATGGAGCAGATGGTAAGTATGAATATTTAATTAGAGAGCAAATATTAGATCTTTAGATGACTTTATTAATGTTATGTTTATGATGTTATAATTAATGCATTAGTATTAATATATATTTTTTATGTATGATACTTTGTTTATTTTTTATGTTTGTTGCATTGTATTACTTCAAATTTATTAAAATAAAAAATAAAAATGTCTAAATACTGACTAATTCGATGGGTTACATGTTAATAGACCATCCGACTAGCGTCTAATGACTTTTACCGTACTAATACTAAGACTTAGTTTCTATTGATTATTTATATTTTTTAAATGTGTATTTTTATTTTAAATTTTAAAGGAATGAACTAATAAAAATGAATGAGATGTGAACTTTTTATTTTTTACTTATATCAATCTCTTCGATTAAATATTAAATATATATGACTATACAAAAATCATTTTTTCTAAAATTTTATTGAAAAAACTTTTCATGAAGAAAATTTTGACATGTAAATGAAATCTACAAATATATTGTGGAACTAAATATACGTTATTCCTATTAAATATGAGAATCGTAACAAAAAAAAAATACTTTTGTTTTAATAAATTTATTATAATATTTTCTCGAAAATGAATGAGACAATATTTTATTTTTTGGTTATGGATTAGATGTGAGGAAGGCTTGTATATATATATATATATATATATATATATATATATATATATATATATATATATATATATATATATATATATATATATATATATATATTAGATATTATCCGTGCATAGCAAAAATTATGAAAAAAATAATAAGTAGATTGAAATAAAATTGAAAAGTAATTAGTTCAAGTAATTAAATAGTTTTAATAATGTTTTAAGTTATATTTATTTGTTTTTATAATAAATTTTATGAAAGTATATAGTGGTATAATTTTTAAAATATTGTTCAATAAATTTATCAAGAGTGAGAGTGATTTAATGAACAAAAACTTTGAAATGTTTATTGTGATATATGATCATGTGTTTTTTATTAATTGATTAAATTAAAATAATAATTCAATTTAAGTAATTAAAACATAACAATTTCATAGATGATATATTCACTATAATCTAATATAGAATTTATAAAAATAAAAATTAATAATTGAAGACATATAAATAAAATAAACTTTGAGAATTAAAAAATAAATTATATATAATTAATGGATAATAGAAATAACAATATTTGAGAATTTACTATAAATAAAATATATATGTGATAATACATGATATATATATATGTAAGAAATTTTAATGGTTCTTTGGGAAACATATATGACTATATCAAATCTTTTAAAATATCTATGATTGTTAAGTAAACACAAAAAATTTATGTAGGAGTAAAATAAATTTTAATTTATTATAGTAAATATATAATTCCTGAATATGAAATAATAAATTTTAATTTATTATAGTAAATATATAATTCCTGAGTATGAAATATAATATTGTAACTGTTATTAAATAAAAAAAATAAATGTGTGATTAGTTACAAATATGGAAGTTGTTATCAATAGCTATAAATATGGAAGTTGTTTTTTGAAATATTTCCAGTGGAAAATTCCACTCTAAAATTTAACTATATTAATTAAAAGATTACTTTTATAAAACGTGTAATTGTAATTTAATTATAAATAAATAAATAAATTTATTTATATATATATTTAACTTTCAACCGAATGAATTTTTATATAGTTTATTTGATTATATGCTTGAATTCACCTATTTTCAAAAAATAGCAATTAAATTTATTGAATTAATGCAATATCTTTATTTTTTTAATTCTTTAAAATTAATTTCTAACTATAAAAATCTTTTAGCTTTTGCAAGCGATTTATTGTAGATATATACCAATATTTTAAAAATTAAGATATACGAAAAAAAATTAAAAAATTATAACAAAAATATGAATAATGAAACATGGAAATTAATTTTTTAATAATCTTATAATTTAATATTACCAAAAAGAGGTTAATATAAAAATAACTAAAGAATAAGTAGATTAATATGCATTGAAGATATATGTAATTGAATTATAATAAACTAAAAACAACAAAAGAATGAGTAGATTAATAAAATAATTAACATTTATCTTTGACCTGGAGATTTGATTAACGTCATTGGTTTGATTAACGTTAAAATTCTTATTAATAGGTATAAACATGGAAGTTGTTTTTTGAAAGCTTTCCGCTTTAAAATTTAAATCGGAGGTTATAATTTAATTATAATAATTAAAAATTATTTCTATAAAATGTGCAAGGTAAAATAAATAAAAATAATTAATATATACTTTTTAAAATAAAGTGATTTTGGATTTAATTAACTAATATTAAATAACTTTTTGTTAATTTTAACATATAAATTATTTATTACATAACTAATTTGATTCAATATTTTTTTAATAAAATATTTTTAAAGATTTTTTGAATAATAAATATAGCACACGAAAAAATAAATTAATTTATATTTATAAATATAAAAATTTAAATCCAAATAAATTTTTTACATAACTTATTGGATTCTATATTTTTATGATAAAACAATTTTATTTAAGATTTTGTATTAATTAATACATATAATATAACACAATAAAAATAATAAATTATATTTTTATTATTTTTATAAAATCACAATAATATATATATGAAATAATATATATATTGTTTCTTAAGTTTAGCAATAGTAAATTATTATAATAATTCTGAATTAATATTAACTAAAAATCATAATAATTATATATCTATAATATCTATTTTTAAAATTTAATTTTTTAATTTCTAACTTAAATAATATTGAATAAATTAGAATTCAAAAATTATAATAAAAACAATTTATCTTAATAAATGAGAATATAGTATTATTATATTTATAATAATTAATTTAACATAGTAAAATCAAATTGTTTATATGATTATTGTATTTTAAAATAAATTTCGTTGTCAATATGATAAATTTATTAAAAAAATATATTTTAGTTTTTCTATTTATTCATTATTTTTAAATTTTGAAATCATAACTAAATTAAAAAAATTAGTTTTTATATATTAATAGTAATAATATATAAAATAGTTGTTATCAATACTTGGATTTTAAAAAAAACACAAAAAAATTGAATTTATGTTAAATATTAGTAATATTTATTTTAAAGAAATATGAAAAATTCTTAGAATTCTAACATTGATTTTATAATTTTTTATGAGTAATCCAATATTTTTTTTATAGATGACACTTGAAGAACCATTGTTTGAATTATAAAATAAAAAAAAAATATTTAAAAATATAAGAAACAAATAATTAATAATTATGAAAATACTTACTTTAAATTTGCAGAATTTACACACAAAGAATACTGTAAATTTGTTTTTCATTGTGGGAGTAAATTTATATGGAGATATATGAAAGAATAATGAATAAAAGTTATAGTGCTTTTACAGGTAAATCTAATTTTTTAAACTAAAAGTGAGAAGTTATTAGTATTCATGGAAGTTAAACTAAATTAATAATTGAATTAAATATTTATTGTTATGTTTTAAACTTTATTCAGTTTTAAATTTATATTCTTAAACAATTTATAATAATAAAATAATTTTAAATGTGACCCAAGCGACCCATGAGACCCATGATACCCTCGAAAATTGCTCGAAATCGTTCGAAATCGCTTGAAGTCGCTGGAAATTGCTCAAAAATCGCTAGAAAATTGCTCGAAATCGCTGCAAATCGCTGAAAACTGCTCTCAACTTCGAAATCGCATCACGTTCTTTCATCTCAATTTCAAATAGGTTTCATTTCATTGAGAAAAATGTTAAACCGTATGTGTTTACACTAACAAAATATAAGGGCACATATGTCTTTTCTTCAATTTTTTTCATTAGGTTTACGAGGGTATACTTGAAATCCTAAAGCCTTACAAGGGTATTCTTGATATTTTCCCGATCCAATCTTTTCTCATTCCTTTCCTCCTAGTGTGGTTGTCTCGTCCTTAAATCACTATCTTGCTCACTTTTTGTCGGCGCCAAAGTTTTTCATCTCGTACGTCATTGTCTCGTGGTCGCCATTCCTCTTTCTCTTAATTTTCATTCTCATTGTTCATCTTGCTAAAGTAGAATTTCTTTCCCCTGTTCTCCTTCTCGTCGATGTCGTTCGGATGCCCCTCGTCTCGCTGATGCCCTCTATCTCACCGATGTCATTTGTTTCGCTGATGTTGTTCATCTACGTGTCACTATAAGTTTCGTCGTTTTTCACCGTGTTGGTTTCACTCAATTTTTTCGCCTTTTTCTTCTCTTATTGGAATGTTTTGATTGCTGTCCTCCGCTCTCTGCCCTGTTCATCTGGTCGATGCCATTACTTGTAATTATAAGTTCATCATTTTTGCCCTTAGATCTCTCATTTCCACTATTCTTCGCGTCGGTTATGCAACAACATTAGCGTTTTATCAGATGAGGACAAAGTTTGTGTGTATGCTCTTTATGGAAGAACAATTCAATTTATGCTACTGTAATTGTAAGATTGTATCAGTTCTTTAAGTCTTATTTACGTTTTCTTTCATGGTTGTTTCATGTTTCAAATTTCTTCAACAATTGAGAATTTCGAGATGCCTCAATCCCATATCAAGTGTTGCTTTGCATCGATAATTTATCGGATAGAAACAAATCCTACCATGTTCAAAATTCTGTTGAGATAGAGGACCATGTACAAAACACAAATTTAAATTCCGGTGCTTCGGAAATTTTTAAAAGAATAAAACAAGGTTCAAAAGCTACATTTTTCATTATGGTACATTAATTAATTGCATGTCGAAAAGAGAAATTTGGACTAGTGCAATGCTAAAACATTTTAGAATTTTCAAAATACAACCTCAGAGAAAATTGTGATTATGATGAAACATTGGTTAGTAAAAAGGTGAAGCAAACATCTTTGCATCATCAAATGAAGAAAAATGAATTAATGAAAGGTGTTATGTCTTTTTTTTGCATTTGATTAAGAGCTAACTTAAAAAGCATTAGTGAAAATGATCATAATAATGAGTTGTCTTCTAGGTTTGTTTAGTGGGAAAAGTTTTGATATTACACGAGTGTGACTCAGCCTCATTTCATGATTCTTTCTCAGAGAACAATATCTAGGAATTGCATGAGTTTATATTTTGAAGGAAAGAATTATTTGAGACAGTTTTTCAAGAAACACAGAGGTAGTGTTTCTCTCACCATTGATACTTGGACATTGGTGCAAAACATTAGTTATATGTGTATGAATGTACATTTTGTTGATGTTGATTAGAAAATTCACAAAAAAAAAATTATCACCTTTTTTCTTATCACTAATCATTCTTGAAAAATGTTTGACTCATCAGGAAATCAATAAAGGTTTCAGAATCACATTTGATAATTCAAGTTCTTATGATATAGGAATAATGTATTTCAAAAGAATGAGGAAAACATGGGATAAAGTATCTTAGATGGTGATTTTTTTGTACATGATGTGTTGCTCATATTTTGGGGTTAAAGATGGTTTGCAAGATATGTATGAATCAGTTTCTCGAATTCGTGTCACTTTCCATCATGTTGGTATTCTAAAAATAGGGATACAAAATTTAAGGAATATTTGCCTCATAAAACCTTTCTACAAAATTTGGTCTTTTCCTTGATGTTAAAACTTGATATAATTTTACATTCTTAATATTGGAATCAACTCTAAAAATTAAAGAACTTTTTGATATTGTTGAGTTAGAAAGGGATAAATATATACAAGATTTCATGAAAATTAGGTTCGGTCCACCAACGAGCAATGATTGGACTTAATCACGATCATTGCTATTGATCTTGAATGGCTTTCATAATTCAACTTTGTAAATCTCAAGTTCATAATATGTCATTAGGAATGAGTACATGAAATACATACTTGGTACCGATTTTAAAATTCAGTAAATAGTTTCAGTTGATGATGAAAGTAAAAGGGCAATGACAATGAGAATGAAAAAGAAATTTGATAAATGTTGACATTTGGAGAAAGTCAACTTAATTGTTTATGTGACGTGTGTCCTTGATCCCTGATATGTATTTAAATGGATGCTTTGGAAATATTATGATGACGATGTAAAATTTGATTCACTTAACTCTAAGGATTGCTACAAACACAGTCCTCGATAGGCCAAAGTACTTCTCATCAAGGTTTTAAACAAAAAAATGTGATAACAATATGGTAGAATGATTGACACAACAAAGAGAGTGGAAACCCTTTGATACATTTAATAATATTCTCTCTAAGCATGTATATCCTATAACTTAAAAGAAAAAAAAGCCGCTTTCATTGAAGCAAAAGAGTACGAGGCTTCTTTTTCACTGTCTCTTTGAATATAGTTACATAAGATGCCTTTTTCTAGGCTATAAAAGAAATATAAGAAAATCACATACTGAATGATGAATTAATTATATAATTTTTTATTATAGAAAAAGATGAGAAAATCAAGCAACTGATGAGTTGAAATCTTCTCTTGATTTGTTGTTCCAAATAAGGAATTATAATATTGGTGATCCTCGTTAATCTGATTGTTCACTATTCATAATGTTGTTTCCTTAAAAAAAATTATCCCCACATTTTTTTATATTTTTAAAACCTAATAAAATATATAAACATCTAAATAAAACAAAATAAGAATGACATTTTTGCGAGTGGTCCATGAACTGAGTTTTGATATCAAATGACACAATAACGGGTCCATAAATACTTTCTCAGATCATGTTTGATGTCCTTGATAGGATGAATGGTTATATACAAGGTTTACACAAAGTAAAAAATAGTATGAAGACTGTGATTGGCCCATGGATGCTTTTCTCATGTTTTCAATTTGAATGGAGGTAGAGTAGAACATGTCTAAGGCTTCTCACTTTTAATGCCAAAATATATGAAAGCGATATACACCATAAAAGGAGCGGAAGCCCTTTGATTTAGTCAGGGATGTTCTATCTAAACATGCATATACAAACACTTGATAAAAATATATAAATGTTTCCATTTAAGCAAAAGAGTACGAGACGTCATATTCTAAAGTTTTTTAAATGGTTCGATAAGAGGCCTTTTGTAAAGTATGAAAAAATAAAATAAAATCACACATTAAATGATGAATTAATGATAAAATATTTTATGCTAGAAGTGATGAAAAATTTATCGATTGATGAGTTGAAATATTCTTTTGATTTTTTGTTCCAAAGAAGGAAGACTATAATGTTGGTCATCATTTTGAATCCTATATGAATGAGATTTTCTAGAGTTCACATCAAGGATGCTCTAGAGAAGTTTTTAAGTATCATGAGTCACTTTGCTTCACTACTTCAAAATCATCTATTAATCAAATTGAATCAAGTATGGAGTTTGAGGATTACTGTTCAAACTTCACTAATGATTATTTGGATAACATTTATGTGAAATATGAGAAACGTGAAGGACATGAGATGATGAGAAATAAGTTGAAACGTGAAGGACAAAAAAATAGCTTTGACCTCTTGTATTGGTGGAGAATAACCAGTGTGAAGCATGTAATTTGATAACACTGAAAGTGTATCAATATTAGGATAGATTTTAACACCATTTTCGCATATATCTTATATAGAGACTTACATATCCGATATGATTATACGGTTCACACACCCGTTTTGTTGGTTTTCAGGTTTTTAGGCGACAAGGCCTAAGTGAGCTTAAAATGATGAATTCCTGATCAAAACCACATGAATTGAAGATATATCTACTCAAAGCCAAGATCGAGCTTCAGAACCCAAAGGAACACCCGAGCAACGAGCGGAAAAGAGAAATTTCAAGGAGACAAGGGTGCCCGGTCG
>CM071871.1:30540455-30556066 GCA_036759665.1 Gynandropsis gynandra | reverse complement strand
TGATCATCTTACGAACATGGGGTCCCACCAGAGAGTTCACAGTCAGTCTAGACTTGAACAGAGCCTTCGACAATTGATATCTTGCCGTTCTACTCTGTGCACCATACATCTTCTTAAGATGCTCAATGATAGCAGCAGGCTCCATATCCTCATGCTGGCGCTGGAGTTTTGAACTCATTGAGGCTAGGATGATACACTTGGCAGTGTCAAGGCGATCCCTTTGCTCTGCCCAAGCAATCATGCCATCCACATCGTTATCAGCAGGTTCCTTGATAGGATTCTCGATCGAATCGAGTATCTTCTCCTGCTTGAGGACGATCTTAAGGTTGCGGTACCAATCATCGAAATTTTCCCCAACAAGCTTGTGGACATCGAGAATGGCACGTAGGGAAATTGAAGACATTTTTCGGGAAATCTAGAAGGAAAAATTGCAGCATTTATTTGAACACTTATTTAATCAAATAGATATGGACTTTCATCTAAATGATTATTTCACTGACTAATACTACAATAGTATTCAGAAATCGTATTTCTTTCAGTAATATTTCCTGAACTAATCATGCATAAGCCCCCTGGTAGTCAGGTCGTTTCTTCAGCCTATTAAACCGGTTGGTTTTAATTTGGCTCTATATCACATAGTCACCTGGTAGTCAGGTCGTTCCTATTGATATAGTTGAGTTCATCCTTCAGTTCATGGTCGGATATCAATTAAGTTTATGTCCCCCGGGCAGTCCAGGCGCTTACAAAAACTAATTAATCCCTCCCACTAGACATCTGATGGCGTAGATGTATGAATCGAATTATTGAACTACATGCCTCCTGGTAGTCAGGCCGTACCATGTAAACAAGAATCTATTCAAAACATCTACGATGAAGGAAAAGCCTAACGATAAACAATTTATCGTTTTAGAACCCAATTTTTGATATTTTAAAATTAAAATTCTAAATTTTAATTTTTAACTTAATTTTAATTTTTTTTTCGTCCGCGGGTACGCGCGCGCGGGCGTGCACACGCTGTCGCCCGCTCGGGTATGAGGCGAACGGGATTAGGGTTTCTCAAACCCTATCGCCGCTGCCGCCGCCTAACGGCTGCCCGCTCTGGCTGAAGGATCCGCCGGCGAAGTCGACTTGGTCCGGTCGTCCGCCTGCTTCGTGTGCCGCCGTGCCTGCCGCCTTGCTGAAGATCCGTCGAATCGAGAGTGAGAGGCGCAGAAGGGGTTTCGAAAAACCCAATCGCCTCCGATTCGCCGCGCCTCCTTTGCAGCTGCGGCGGTCAGGGACTTGCCGGCGACCCTTCGCTTGTGACGGACGACCCTCGTCCGGCCAGCTAGGGCGTCGGCCGTGGCCCAGACGCCTCTTCCTCTCCGCCTGCGCGCTGGCGAAGGTTCGTGTGCGCGCGCTGCGCACGCGCGAATTTCCCGCTTTTCGATCCAATTTGTCACACAAAAATCCGAAAACAAATCCTAAACATACGACCAGAGCTTTGATACCACTGTTGGGTTGATTTGATTGCGGAAACGTGTTTTTATCAACCCAAATTTTAGATCTAGTCATGTTCGGATTAGTTTTTCACGGATATTCAACGATAAACAATTTACAGAAACAATTTCGTAAGACTTGTCGTTGAATGTGATGACCGGATGTGAGGCTTGATGGTACAAACCCTCTACGCGTATCCACGTGGAGATCGGGATTGCTTTGATGTGGAAATCGGAAGAAGGAAAACTGTTTTTCGTTCTTCGGGTTTTTCTTTTCTGACGGCTAGGGTTTCTAGGTTTAGAATTCTCTGTTAACGAAAACTCGTTTTTTTCTTTAAATAATTATTAAGACTTCTTAATAATTGCAACTAAACCCTCAACTATCCAATATTACATATTAGGCATAGGACTTTCATATTGCACTACAAAAAAATATAAAAATTCCAACGTAATTATCAATGCAAATGTGCATTGACAAGTAAATGCAACTCAAATCCAATGCAGTTATAACACTATTGGTACGTAACAACAACTTAATTTTATCGCCAAACTTATGTTGGCAATTGTGCTGGCAAATACAATGTAATTATGACGCGTGTGGAACGCAAAACTAGCGTTTAAAATGCTATTACTATTTGTTACGTAAAGGTAACGCAAAAGTAACACTAGATGTTTCATGCCATTTTACAATGGAATTACGAATTGTAATGAAAATGCACATGGATTCATAACTTAATTGTGCTACAAAGTTGATACAAAGTTCATACGTACTATAATACACCTGCACAATACAAATCAACATTATCACGTTAGTATGCTGGTGATAGTGACGCCAAGGAAACATAATTGTGTTTAAAATTAATTATATATATATATCTTTGGATCTCATATCAACTCATTCATAACTAAAACTACATAAATCATTTAAACTCTTCCACTCGCTCATATATAATATCTTCTAGCAGTTCATATATTTGACCACTCCGATGGTGGTGTATGAGAGGTTTGACTCAGAAACAAACAATATCTTTTTGTCTAATTTGAAGTTGAGTTAGAAAGTTTCTCGACATTTTCTAAAAATTAACTTGGATACGAAAAGAGCAGTAAGGTGTAATATCCTTGTTATAAGTATAAAAATGAAAAAAATACTAATGTTTAATGGACGAATACTATATTTAGACTTATCATGGTGAACATATGAGCACAATATAATCTCATATACACATTATTGAACAACATATGATGTTTATACTAATTACAATCCAGTTACAAATAAAAGTAGTTTTGATGATCGTGCCCATCATGATGGATATATGAAAATGATTGGGATTTCCCGGTTATCGAATTATCTATGATGGGAACATAAATAATGAAGTGTCAAACTTTAAAACCAATAAGTTTGACAAAGTTACTAGGTGAAATCAACCAAATTTTATGGTTGTGAAGATCATTCAAAGTTTCACTTTCAGCTAGATTGATGGAACTTAAGACAAGTTGTAATGCTACAAATATTGCATGGATAAAATGTGTTATACATGGCATGATATTTTGTCTAAAGGTAATACCGCACCTAAGTCATTTTATGAAATATCAAAACTTATAGGATCTCACGAAATGCAACATGGAAAGATTTTCGTGTTTGCAAACAATTGTATGATCTTTTGAAAAGTCAATATAAATCCGTTGAATTATCGTTTTATGAGACTGGAAGGTTTAAACCTAAAAAGACAAATTAAAAGAAAAGAATTTCGTATAAAAGAATGTTCTACATGCCAATTGTTGACAAATCAAAGAGAATGTATGAATTACAACATACGATACTACACAAGACATGGCATGTAAAACACCATTTAATTGATGAAAAATGTAGTATCAATCAGACAGAAAAGTGTAAAAGCATTTTTTCGAGGTATATCCAAAATATTTTTCTGAAAAAACAAATATCTACCTTTTTTATGCACAGATGGTTTCAATACGTACGATGCTTCTGGTAAACAATATTAGTTGTACCCCATAATTGGGTCACCATATAATTTACCCCTAACGATGTGTTTGAAAAAATAATTATTGTCCTTAATAATCTCATACCTGGTTCGAATCATCCGAAAATGTTTGATACATGAAACACATATTTAACAATATCTTATCCGGTATTGATAAGCATTCTCGCAATAAATATATGAGGAACATGTCGTGTGTCCCTTCTATTGATATCGATTAATCCAACCAATAAAACATCGCTCTAGCGCTTTTCGGTTATTTTGAATGGACCCTAAAATCATGGTGAGAACTTATTCTCCTAAGTTCACATGATTTACCACCTCTATTTTAAACCCATAAATACACAAGGTCCCCAACTTTAACTCGACACCTCCACCTCAGTTCAACAAATGGGTGTGCGACACAATCACCCATATAAAGCTGATCATAGACTTCAAATTTCAAATTATTTGTTGAATCTAGTACACCACTTGACTGATTTGGTTAAACTCGGGTGCGATGATTAATTCCACACATTACCTAACTAGACTTGCCGAACATTGATTAGTTCTAGCCACTCACTCGACCAAGTTGGCAGGTCCTCGGGTAAAGTGAAAATGCAATGATCAAATTCCACAGACTTAAAATTTGCTTTTCCTTGAGCAAATATAATTAGGAAAAACACTAGAAATGGAGTACAAAGTTAATCGAGATCATTAAGAATTTCAAAAATATTTATGCATGTTTAGACTACGTTTATTGTGAACAAAATCAAAATAGTCTCCTATAAAGTTCTCTAACTACAAAATGATTATAAATCATGAGATTTAGATTAACACTAGAAACCTTTAAAGTATATATGAATATCCTACCAATCAAATATTTTGAATCTATTTATCACCGTTCGAGGGAGTAAGTTGATCCAAATGGGTTCAGACGGCTTGATTATGCCGATATAAAACAATCTTCCGCAATTTTTTTTCTTCTTTCTGGATGTGATTATTTCATTTCCTTATTCCTTTGAATTATTTTTAAGTATGGAATTTAATCTTTTAGTATTTTTATTCTTTGGTCTTCTCTTTCAACATATAAAGAGGTTATAATCACATGAAAAGTATAAACTGAGATGGGTAACTGATCATCTCGTTTTCATACGTATTTCTTGCACGATTTTAGAGATGTTTACGATATAGATGCGATGTTTACGTATGATTTTGTATCCGTTTTACTCGTTTTCGTGTTTTCATGTTCTTACAAGTTTTAATGCGTAATCGGTTCATTTTGGAGAGAAAGGACGTACACGAGGCAAAGTACCAACATCGAGAATCATCACGGAACAAACGAGACGAGAATTGGCGAAGAACAAGCTCAGCCCGCATGGGATACACCCTTGCCCGCATAGGCATTTAGTTTGGCGATGCTACGGGCCACTGGTCCAGCAAATTGAGCACGAGTCGGGCAAGTACTACACACGGTCAGAGCATCAGCCCGAGCGGGGCACATCCAAGCCCGATCGGGGCACGCATCAGCTCGAACAGGCACTCCCTAGCCCGCGCGGGTCGCCTTGTTTTCCATTGCGATCATGCGCGATAATGCGTGCCGCACCCGCGCGGGTCACACACTCAGCCCTCGCGGGTCGCGTCCGTCACCTGCAACTTACAGATAAGTTAATTTGTCTTAAAACGAAAAGGAACTTGTTGGTGACTTATACAATAAGGAAAACGACTTTAGAGAAGAGGAATAAGTGATATTTTGCTAGAGAAAGTAATGGAAACGTTGCCCAACTTAATCAAGAACGAAAAACTCATGAAAAGGCAAAATCGGTGGCTGCTGCAACAAAAGGAAAAGAACGAACGGCCAGAAGGAAAAGGAGGAGAAAAGGAATGAAAAGAAGAAGGAAAAAGAAGAACGAGAGCTAGGGGTCGAGAGAGCTTCAGTTAGAGAGGGAGTTTTGGAGTTTTCACACGAGGAGAGAGAGTACAGAAAAGGAGGAGATTCTTGCGACGGAGACGTACAAGGAGCATTGGAGATCAACCCAAGACTTCGATTTCGTTTGGTTTTCATGTTCTTTAGACTTTCTACTTCAGTTATGTTTGTTTACGGACGCATGAGCGAGTAGTTTGTTTTATTCTAGGAGAAAGGATTAGCCCTTGGCTATCCCGAAACCACTTTGAATATCTTTGAATGCATCTTCCCGTTTTCGTTTATCTATTCTTTTTCTAAGAGCTTGAATGACTTGTGTTTAGGAATGCCAAGTAGATGCATGTGTTAGGGGTTAGGAGAAGGACCGAAAGGAGAATTCTAGTCCTAGAAGATCAGGTTTAGAACAATCGAGGTTAGGCCACGAAAGTAGGGTAGCAGCGGTTGAAGGTAAAACGGATGAATCACAGATCTTATGGGTTTAGTGCAAGGTGTCAGCCACGAAAGTAGGGGATAACTTGACTAGATCACGTGTCTATGCCTCGAGAGAAGGTGGATATCATATTAGGATCGTCTGCCTTAGATAACTTGACTGAGATTGCATGATAGATAGGTTGATTGTTGGTTTCGGTAGTCTTGTGGTGAAACCGGATTCTTGGAACGTTTGTCTCATTGTTAAGAACTAGTTTGTTTATTTGTTTTAGTATTTTCATTCTCAAATCTCATATTTCGTTCGTTTGCAAGTTTGATTCGTAGTTTGAGTTTAGGTTGTGTTGCGTTGTCCCTATGGGATCGACACCTAAAGTACTATACACGTGTCGTGCATTTGCGGGTAATTTAGGTTAAATATTTGTTTAACCTTGATAACGCCTCAGTAACTACGGCTAGCACTCACACGTAATGATTGCCGTCACCCTATGTGAGATGTTTGGCTCTTGTTTGAATGGAAATAAAAATGACTATAAAGAACGGGTAATCCGAACAAGATAAAATGGCTTTATATTCCAATAAATGGGGAATGAATCTTAGGGACACATATAAGCTTGGATTTCGCATTCTTACATGACGCTAAGGCAACTGAATATTAATTCAATTTACCAAACTATAAATCAATTTGAGTTTGAATTCACTAATTCAACTATATCTGACAAGTCGTCTAAAATATTTATGAAAAACTAAGTTCAATTTATGTAACTATTAGAGTAAGATATAATCTTTGGTTTCTTATATATCTTCATGGCTCGATCATTACCTCATGTCTATAGGCTTAGTGTATGTATGATCATAGATTCTGAAAGAAATTTTATGCAAAAAATAAAAGCTTAAAGGATCCTAAATCCATATTACATGATCCTAAGTAGTAGCTGAGATTTCAAACAATGCTAAAAAAAAATATCTCCCCAAAATTAGATTCGACACCATCCCCAATATCAAACTACTATAAAAATATATTACCTGAAATTATAAAGAATAAAAAATAATTAAATATCATAACTTCGATTTCACTAAAAGTAGTGAATGTTAATGCACATTGTTGTGATAAAAATGTTTTTTGGGTGTTCCAATATCTCATTTTACATCATTTCGGCTCTCTGATCAGATCGTGAAATCTGAAACCATAATCACTTGTCACCGTACATAACAATAAGAAAAGTAAACATCATAATCTTTCTATATTCTATGAGAAAATAAAAAGAAAATGAAAAGGAATAGAAGAGATGTCACACTTAGATACCATATCCACCGTAATGAGGCGCTGGTGTGAGATGTGTTATTAGGCCATGGATTGGAGCATCATGGTCTGTTATCAGAGCATCTCTTGCATCGTCATCATATCCTACATGTGGCATCTTGAGAATGCACTATCTGCTCATGCATCATCGTGCTGTACTCCTAGGTACGCAACATCTGCTACTACAATCTCTATATCTCCCGAATATCTGCTCATATATCTACGTACGCGCTATATTCCTACTCTCTATGATGAGTATTATTGGGATATGTATCATATGACGGTTTTGGCAGGTGGTGGAGATGGAGCGGTATAATAGATTAACTACATATTATGCGAAGATAAGTGATCCACAATGGGAATGTTGTGATCATTAATCACACTAATTTTTATCAATAACTTCTCGTATGTTTTGACTTTATTTTGGGTTTTTATTTCCTTTTTACGATTTTTTTGTTATTTTGTGATCTTTTAGGTAAAATGGACTATGGAGCAATTTATAGAGAAATATAGGATATTTAGCACGAAAATAAACATCCTAAGAGAACAATCAAATCGTTAGGTCGATCACTTTGAAATCAATTGCTCCAAAAGTTTTAGTGGATACGCTGGACTCAAGCGGTCTTTTTCTCAATGAAACAGTCTAGAGAATTGGGCAAAGTTAGCTCTGATTCATAGGGGTAAAGCACGGAACAACCAAGTGCTCAGCCGAGTAGACTAGTTTGGATGAGTAGTTTATGTAATTGGAAGCTTTTCTATAAATTGGTAGTGCAAAAGAATGAAAAAGCTATCAGATTTCATCAAAGGATCGAAGTACTGTCAAAGATGAGTCAAAGAGGAGCTCGTGACAACGATTGGGATTCTTGTATGACCATTGGAATTGAAAGTATCATGGTATAACTACAAAAAAAGTTGGGTTAGTTGGTCTAGAAATTGGGATATCAGACTATACTGCATTCGATGTGTAGGTCACAAACATCACTAACTTAGATATTGTATATGAATTTGCACTGCAAGAGCATGTAGGTTTACTAATGCGTTTGGAATATAGGTTATTAGATAGAGACGCTAGTATTCTATATACTAGAACAGGATTTGCAGTGAAAGAATAGGTAGATACAGGTTTTCACTGTGAGAGTAGATAGATCCACCTAAGATGATTGAATTCCCCGACAAAAATTATGTTACACTTTCCCATCTTTAAAGATTTCATGTATGTGAAAACAATTTTGTAACGAGAAGCATCATCTTGTATGTATATATTTTTAATTGTAATTTATTTTACATGCTTATATTAGATACATCCATACACCTTTTTGTTTTTCATGACCGTATTTTTGTGAAATTGATAGGTCAAGTTTCTCTTAGTCCTTTTCGACCCTAGTACTACACGATCTGTATCATTGTGGAATATCTAATCTAGGTATAAGTTATAAAACTTAAGTTTAAATCTCACCTAAACGATACATCAATCGTCTGGCTCATCCATTCAGTGAGCCTCTATCAATCGAAGAAGCTCCCTTTTCAGTGAGGGAAGAAAGTAACTAGTTGGGTAATATCATATGTCGTTCGTTGCCCCATCCTTGTAATTTATTTAGAAGTTCTTCCCGATCTTTAAATATGTATGTGTCTTCACTCTCAAAGCGAAATAGTCTAGGATGTTTGATCCCTCAAACTCGTCGTCATTATAGCATCCTAAATTAATATCGAGATATTATGCCATAAAGGAGACGAAACCTCTGATGGAGATAAGGCCTTACTTCAACTTCTACTTGTTGACCAGCTTCTGAAAATGCATGGAAATGAAGGTTGGTCATTCAATTTCACCTAGTGCTCAATCATTGTCCCTATAGATGATGTTAAAGTTCAATACGAATGATGAAAACGTCAGATCAGTTCATCATAGAGATGATACTCTCTACAGACTGATAATTATCTACCGAAGAAGATGTTGTAGCTCCTTTTCTCTTGACCTTGTGTATGTCGAGCTACTTCTCGCTTCCCAATGCTATTGCATTGTATTTCCCTAGAGGATTTGTTAAGTTTTCCCAACAGTGTTCTTGTTGGTCTCGAAGGAGCAGATGCACATTACACGACTTGAGTATCTAACATCTTCAAATGCATATGGATTTTCTCCATTTTCCTAAAACAACCGAAAAAAACTTAATATCTTTCTTAGCTTTATGTTGTTGCGCTTCCTTTTGGTGTTTGATAGGTCTAATTTGTTTTGGCGATCTCTTTTGAAAATTTTACCTTTGAGTCATCGCGAGAATAATTGATGATAAAATTTCCTTAGATGTGGGTTTGGCGGTGTTCTTGTAAGTGTGCAAGTACGGTTTGTCTGACACGTAGTGTAAATCTTCTCTTGTATGCTATTTTATATACGTAGCCGAATGATCATCTTTGTTCCCATATCAATCCAAAGACAATGATGCTCTATGAATCTTGATGGCCATTTGGAGCTTTAACTCAGCTTACTCGACTCTGAGTGTTGTAATCTCATGCTACGACTCCCTTGTTGGAACTCTCCAAATTTAGTCATTCGGAGAATTCCTCTTGTTTGCCATCATCTCGATTCAGTCCTCGAGATAAATGAAATGGATATCATGAAGTGATCCTCCACATGTCGCACTAATCCATATGCAAACGTCCTATCTAAGTTCCATAATGAAAGTAGATATAAGGAACTTTTGATCCATCTTATAGTATGTACATGCTCGTGGGTAGCTTTAAAACTCTTCCATGTCTCATACAACGTCCCATCATCCTAAATGTCAGCTTTGATTGTCTATGTAGATTCCTCCATGAAGTGGGTTGTCTCCACGATTTTATTTGATTGAGATGAAGATGGAGTAGCCAACATTCTCTTTAGTTTGTTGTCCTTTCTTGAAAAGATCATACCACACGCTATTTCACTCGAGCCTTGGGTTCTCTTTGTCATAATAGGTCGCATTTAGCAGACTTCCATGGAGCACCCTCAGATGTATTTTCTCTTTATGAGTTTGCATGTAGTGTTAATTGAATATAGGCAATGAGTTTTGACAAAGGATGTGGTTGATAAGAGCCGTATATGAAATTTCCAAAGTTTGGAGGAGCTGAAAACCTAGATCTTAGTTGTCTCGCTTAACGATCTACTTAAGGTTAGTTGTGAGGGAGCATAACTCTTTGAGCTATTAGCCGAGATATTTAAAGTCTCTAAGAGGGTGGTTTAACGACATGTTGACTTGCTGAATCTTTTTTAGCATCTTCCTGATTTGATAAATTCGAGGAAGATTAGAGGTGTTACCAAAAAACTCCTTGAACTTATTCCGTAATGGCTGCGCAATACTCTTTTTCCCATAAGACTTTAGGATGTGTGGTGCTAGCCAGTTATACAACAACACGAGGGATCTAAAAGACACTCGTTCAAAAGAATCATCCTCCACGTCTATCCCATGAAATTTAGATGAAGTTTGTGTTGGGTTGATTTAGGGTGCGGAAGCGTGTTTTATCAACCTGAGTTTTTAGATCTAGTCATGTTTGGATTAGTTTTTCGGGGTTCAACGACGAACAAATATAGAAATGATTTCGAATATACCTGTTAACGTTGAACGAGTGATTATCGGATGATAGACTTGATAGTACAAGTCCTCTATGTGTATCCACGCCGAGATCGGATTCTGCCTTCAACCTTTGGTGCGGAATTCTTCGATGAACGAAACTGTTCCGTTCTTCGTTTTTTCTTTGACGGCTATTAGGGTTTAGTGTTTGTGATTCTGTTATGATAACGAAAACCTAATTTTCGTTTCTTATAGAATTATAAACTTTTAATAATTACACTTTTAACCCGAGACTATTAAAATATTACATAATAGGCATATTACTTTCAATCTCCCACTTGCCTTTACGTAATATTTCAAACAGTCAAAGTATATGTATCTCCATACACATACTTGCCTATACATCTGATGTACTAACCCCAAAAGAAAATCAAGTACAATTATATTATTCGGTGCTAGCGGATGAATATAATTGTATTCCACACTGATTGTCTAACAATCACAAGCAGATACCGAGACACTCGTATGCGTGTGACCTCGTAGGTTCATCACTAAACCGGTAGTCAATTAGTTTCCACTAATTAACTAATCGAGGTTGGCGTCTAGCAACACTCCCCAACGACCGTATAGCGTGAAGTAACATCCTTACTCTTTTGAGTAACAATTTTACCCAAAACGAACCATGGTGAAGTTGATGTTAGTATTTCCTTCCATCTTTACAGCTCCGGATGCATCCTAGGCATTGTCATAACTGTCAGTCTTACGGATCATCAACTATGTCTCATGTCAATCACAACTGACTGATGAATGAACCTAAGAAACACCTTTCTTCATTCATTCAATGTACTCTGGCCAGAGATTCGTACAGTCATTGTGATTATTGACAACATAGAGCTCAAACTCTTACCAAGAGTTGATGGATCCCTTCTTGATCAGTCACTAACTACGCAAATATCTAATTATTCCCAATATCTATTCAACTAGTACTCTCAGATACTAGGTGTTCAGAATCAAAGAATAATAGATGAGATGCTAGTTACTATGCTGATCTCAGGTCTAAGGAAAAACTAACTATCTAACTGTCTGGAGAAATCTTATGACAGTTTATTGGTTATTTAACCATTAAGCATTTCTCCCTTTAGGTCAGTTCAGTGACCACATCATTATGTGTATTACCCATATATGTGATTCAGTAAAAGAGATCTACTGATTTCTATCATCATAGAAACTTATCACATACATGTTGTTTCTTTCCGATACTGTAGTCCGAGTAGTGATCCTACGAACAAGAACAATTCAGATTAAATCATACCAAAACTTGACTCTCTTTATTATGATCTCTATCATAATGTCAAGTTTCAGATTTAATCTTGGACTCTATCATACACTTATGAAAATTCATCATATGAAAAATAATGCCATATATTATAAAATTAAAATCGATGTCTAAAATACAACTTGCTAAATGTCTATAAACTAATGCCAGTGATAACACTGAAAGTGTATCAATATTAGGATAGATTTTAGCATCATTTTCTCATGTATCTTATATAGGGACGTACAATTCCGATATGATCACTTGGACGTTATCTAGGTTATCTAGGGTTGTGAAGTAGACTTAGATTTTAGGAAGGATTTCATGGCTCAGTACTTTCGGTAGACATAAGGCTATACTCGGTACGCTTAGGCTATTATCCATGTGACGCGTTGATTTGCAAAATGACTAACCCTTCGAAATTTTTGAGCTAGTGTCCATCGTTATTAGATTCTTCTTGTGCAAGACTTTGGTTTTGTATGAGGACAAACAAAGGTTTAGGTCTGGGGGAGTTTGATAACACTGAAAGTGTATCAATATTAGGATAGATTTTAACATCATTTTCGCATGTATCTTATATAGGGACGTACAATTCCGATATGATTATGCGGTTCACACACCCGTTTTGTTGGTTTTCAGGTTTTTAGGCGACAAGGCCTAAATGAGCATAAAATGAAGGATTCCTGTTCAAAACCACCTAAATTGAAGAAATATCTACTCAGAGCCAAGATCGAGCTTCAGAACCCAAAGGAACACCCGAGAAACGAGCGGAAAAGAGGAATTTCAAGGAGACAAGGGTGCCCGGTCTGGCACTATTCATCCACCTGCTCGGGTAAAACCTACGGGGTTTTATCCGCACACCCAGCACGACCCGAGCACAAAGGCAACGAGATCGGGTAGCTTTACCCGATCGGGCGCAAAAAGTATACCCGCTCGGGCATTGATCCATCTTGTTTGCCCCGAGAGTTTGCACGACTCGGGCCGCTCAACCAAGCGATCAGGTGACATCCACCCGATCGGGCACTATGAAGCAACACGACCGCGCAAGTCTCAGCACGACCGGGTAACACCTGTGCCCGACCGGGCCGTGTAATCCGCAACAACCTAAATCTAACTTTCAAACGAGCGGATTTAAGGAACAGAATTGAGTGAGTAGAGTCCCTACTGCGGGTAGGGATATCGGATTTGTATTGTATGAACGATGATTTGCGTTAATTCTTAGTTCTATTAATTTATTCTTGATTTACGGTTCTACGCTTAGCATTATCATTCCTACGCTAGTGCTGACCGCTCAGCGACATAGGATTTCAGACTTTGCTGGAAGGTTAAAGAATGAATCCGGACCTGTTAAGTTGTAGGTTAAGATTGGCTAATGAGAATCTGACCGGTCGGTTAGTCATCTTAGGGATAATGATTGCGCACGTAATGCTGCCATGGTACGGGTTAATCACTGCTGGAAGGTAGGGTTGCACGTATCCATGGTTAGGAGGTTTAGGCTCGGAAGAATCGCTCCTCACTTTAGGGCATGAATTTCCCGTTGTCAAGAATAGTTGATAGATCTATGATCCTTAGTCGTTTCATCTATACAAATCCCGATATCCCGTACACCCGTAGTGTTCACCATATCCGTCTTTATCCTCAACCTAGTTTCGTTTGTCACCACTTAGGTTAGTTTAGAAATTTAGGAGTGATCCTACGAACAAGAACAATTTAGATTAAATCATACCAAAACTTGACTCTCTTTATTATGATCTCTATTATAATGTCAAGTTTCAGATTTAATCTTGGACTCTATCATACACTTATGAAAATTCATCATATGAAAAATAATGCCATATATTATAAAATTAAAATCGATGTCTAAAATACAACTCGCTACATGTCTGTAAACTAATGCCAGCTAGTCATCTCTCTCAATCCGATCCTCAGCTTATGCTTGTCAAACTCCTTTGACCCAAGCGCCTTCGTGAACGGATCTGCTGCATTTTCCTTTCCATCCACCTTCTGGATTTGCACGTCCCCACGCGCTATGATCTCTCGTATCAGGTGAAACTTCCGCAGAACATGTTTCGATTTCTGATGAGACCTTGGTTCCTTCGCCTGAGCAATAGCTCCGGTGTTATCACACAATAAAGGAACGGCTTCCTTTATCGAAGGTACCATACCAATTTCATCTATGAACTTTCTCATCCAAACCGCCTCTTTAGCTGCTTCGCAAGCCGCTATATATTCTGCTTCAGTCACCGAATCGGCTATAGTAGCCTGCTTGGAACTCTTCCAACTTACTGCGCCTCCATTCAGACAAAACACATAGCCTGAAATGGATCGACTGTCATCCTTGTCCGTCGAGAAACTCGCATCAGTGAATCCTTCTAACTCCAAGTTAGAGCCACCATAAATGAGGAACTGGTCCTTAGTCCTTCTCAAGTACTTAAGGATGTTCTTAACAACTCTCCAGTGTTCCTCACCAGGATCTGCCTGATATCTACTCACTACACTTAGTGCGTAGGCTACGTCAGGCCTAGTACACGTCATGGAGTACATGATGGCTCCCACTGCGCTAGCGTAGGGAAGCCGACTCATGCGTTCTCTTTCTTCCGGGGTCTTAGGATAATCCTCCCTAGAAAGAGAAATTCCAGTGCCTATCGGTAGATAGCCTTTCTTGGAACTTTCCATGTTGTATCGTCTCACGATACTGTCGATGTACTGGGATTGTGACAATCCAAGCAACCTTTTCGATCTATCCCTATAGATCTTTATTCCCAGAATATAGGCTGCTTCTCCTAGATCCTTCATGGAGAACTGATCAGACAACCATGACTTCGTCTCTTGCAACGTCGGAATGTCATTTCCCATGAGCAATATGTCATCCACATAAAGCACAAGGAAGACAACCGTGCTCCCACTAAACTTCTTGTACACACAAGGCTCTTCATCGCATCTAACAAAGTTGAACTCTTTAACTGCCTTGTTAAAGCGAATGTTCCAGGATCGAGAAGATTGCTTGAGTCCATAAATGGACCTCTGAAGCTTGCATACCATATGACCTTGAGTTGGCAATGTGAAACCCTCAGGTTGAGTCATGAAAACCTCTTCCTGGAGCTCTCCGTTAAGGAAAACTGATTTCATGTCCATCTGCCAAATCTCATAGTCATAGTACGCCGCTATAGCAAGTAGAATCCGAATAGACTTGAGCATTGCCACAGGGGAGAACGTTTCTTCATAGTCAATCCCTTCTCGTTGACTATAACCCTTGGCAACTAGACGAGCTTTATAGGTCTCTCACTGCCCGTCTGCTCCAATCTTCTTCTTGTAGACCCATTTACAACCGATCGGTCTGGAAGCCTGTGAAGAACCAACCAAAGTCCATACTTTGTTGATCTTCATAGATTCCATCTCGGATTCCATGGCTTTCCACCATTTCTCAGAATCTGGGCCTTGTATAGCCTCTTGGAAAGTCAACGGGTCGTTATCTCTATGACCGCCCACGTCCTCTTGCACCATCAGATTAAGTCTGTCAGGTGCACGTCGAGAACGTGTTGACCTTCTCAAGAAAGCCTGTGTAGCAGGTTCAACCTGCACTGGGATATCTGGTGGGCCTTGTTCCTGAGCAAGTTCCTGAACTTGTTCCTGAACTGGCACTGTTA
>CM071871.1:30501416-30540339 GCA_036759665.1 Gynandropsis gynandra | reverse complement strand
TCCCTTTCATATCTCATATGGAGTTTTAGAGACCGCTTTAGTGGGAACCTTGTTTAAAATGTACGCAGCTGCTTCTAAAGCATAACCCCACAAGTTTATTGGAAGATCTGTGAACCCCATCATGGATCGGACCATATCTAATAAGGTTCGATTTCTCCGTTCAGATACACCATTATGTTGTGGTGTTCCGGGAGAAGTCCACTGAGACAACATCCCCTTTTGCCTTAGATAATCGACAAATTCATGACTAAGATATTCACCGTCCCGGTCAGATCTCAACACCTTGATACTCTTTCCGGATTGTTTCTCCACTTCACTGTGGAATCTCTTGAACATTTCAAAAGATTCGGATTTGTGTTTCATCAAGAACACAATTCCATATCTCGACATATCATCAGTGAATGTGATGAAATATGAATATCCATCCCTAGCCTGAACTTTCATCGGTCCGTATACATCAGTATGTATGAGTCCTAGAAGTTCTGTAGCTCTCTCTCCGGTTCCACTAAACTAAGATTTGGTAATCTTGCCAGTGAGACAGGACTCATAAGTCGTATAAGATTCATAATCGAAATGGCCTAAAAGACCATCTTTATGCAACCTGTTTATCCTCTTCTCACCGATGTGACCAAGTCTACAATGCCAAAGGTACGTCTGTCTTTGACGATCATCTACCTTTCTCTTATGGCCCGAAACATGCATGTTAATTTGTTCTACATTAACATCAGGTAAGATATAAAGTCCTTGTTGCAAATAACCATTCACACAAAATTCATCACCATGATAAATAGAGCAAATGTTATTACTAAAAACTGTTCGAAATCCACGTCTATCAAGCATAGAAATAGAAATTATGTTCGAAACAAACTTCGGAACATAATAACAGTCGTCTAGCAACAAAATCTTGCCCGTAGGCATAATAAGGGAAATACATCCTACGGCTAGAGCAGTAACACTTGCGCCATTTCCAACCTTCAGACTGAACTCTCCCTTCCTGAACCTCCTACTGATCCTCAGCCCCTGCAACATATTGCAGACATTAAAGGTGTTACCGGTATCCAATACCCATCTAGATGAATCAATAGTAGTTAGGGATAACATGAAAACATTTTTCATGTGAATCTTACCTTGCTTCTTGCCCTTCAGAGACTGCATGTATTCCTTGCAGTTCCTCTTCCAATGTCTTTCTTCTTGCAGAAGAAACACTCGGCTTCTGATTGGTTGGCCTTGGTGGCGCCGCCCTTTGCCTTGGTCTCACCAGACTTAGGCGTGCTCTGCCTGGTCCTGGGCCTCTTCTTGCCCTTCCTCTTCTGATAAGAGGACTCCCCAACCATCAGCAAAGATCCCGATACCCTCTTCCCAATGGACATCTATTTCTTATACTCAGTGAGCATGTTGTGCATCTCATGCAACTCAATGTCCAGCTTTATCATGTTATAGTTGACCACGAACGGGGAGAAGGACTCCAGAAGTGAGTGCAAGATCATATCCTGCTGCAACTCCTTGCAGAAGGTACACCTAGCTTCCCAAGTTGTTCTATCAGACTAATCATCTGAAGAACATGGGGTCCCACAGGAGATCCCTCACGCAGAGCGGACTTGAACAAAGTCCCTAACAGCTTGGATCTTGTTGTCCGACTCTCCTCACCGAACATCTTCTTAAGATGCTCCATGATCTGTTTAGCATCCATATACTCGTGTCGCTTATGGAGTTCGCCACTCATTGACGCCAAGATTAGACACTTCACAGTGATACACTTTTCCTCGTACTTTGTGTATTCACTGAAAGCCTCGTCGTTCGTTGGGTCTGGCACTGGAGGAGCCAGTTTGTCGATCACATCGATCAGCTTCTCACGTGTCAGCACCAGGCGCAAATTGCGTTGCCATTCGTCGAAGTTTTCACCAACCAGCTTGTTGGTCTCGAGAATTGGACGCAAGTTGAATTGAGACATTCTCAGGAGATCTGTTAACGAAAGGAAAATTTGCAGCAGAGAGTTAGACATCGTAAATATCATAAAGACATGGACTTCATCTATATGATATTTTTCGCTAATGAATGTTACGATAACATTAGAAATCTTATTTCCAATTAGCATCAATCTATAACTATATGCCTGAGCCCCTTGGTAGTCAAGACGTTTCCCAAACATATAAAATAGATTCTTTATAAATTTTATCGCCATAAAATTTATAGTTATTTTACTTCGGCTCTATATCACATAGTCACCTGGTAGTCAGGTCGCTCCTATCGATATAGTTGAGTTCATCCTTCAGCTCATGGTTGGATAACAATTAAGTTTATGTCCCCCGGGTAGTCCAGGCGTATACAAAAACTAATTGTTCCCTCCCACTAGACATCTGATGTCGTAGATGTATGAATCGAATTATTGAACTACATGCCTCCTGGTAGTCAGGCCGTACCATGTAAACGAGAATCTATTCAAAAACACCTACGATGAGGAAAAAGCCTAACGATAAAAAATTTATCGTTTAAGAACTCAATTATTAATTAAAATTCTTAATTTTAATATGACTCTATATCACATAGTAACCTAGTAGTCAGGTCGTTCCTATCGATATAATCGAGTTCATCCTTCAGCTCATGGTCGGATATCAATTAAGTTTATGTCCCCCGGGTAGTCCAGGCGTTTACAAAAACTAATTGATTCCTCCCATAAGACATCTAATATCATAGGCGTATGAATCGAATTCTCGAACTACATGCCTCCTAGTAGTCAGGCCGTACCATGTAAACGAGAATTTATTCAAAACGTCTACGGTGAAGGAAAAAACTTAAAGATAAATTATTTATCGTCTTATAACTCAATTATTAATTTTAAATTAAAATTCAATAACTTTAAATTAAAATTCAATAATTTTAATTTAAAATATTTTTTTAATTAGGGTTAGGGTTAGGGTTAGGGTAGGGTTTCTTCAACCCACCCAGCCGCCGCCGCCGCTTGCCGGACGCCCACTCCGGGCGTGAAGACCCGCCGGCCAGAGCCCCTCCGGACCCGTCGCTCACCGGCCGTGAGGCGCGCGCGGTCGACCTCACGTTTGCCTACCGCAGCCGGAAGGCCCGTCGAGCGAGCGGACGATCGACAAAAACCGCTCGCGCGATTCAACCTTCGCGCCCGCCGATTCACGCTGCCGTTACTCCAGACTGCGCCGCGCCACGCTGTGCCTCGCCGCCCCTTGGCCTGAGACCGGCGTCGAACGTGCGGTCGGCTAGGGTTGCGGCCGTGCGGTTCACGGTCTTCACGGTTCTGGTTTTTCACAAAAATTCGATTAGTTTTTCACAAAAATTCGAAAAACTAATCTAAACAGACGACCAGACGCTCTGATACCACTGTTGGGTTGATTTAGGGTGCGGAAGCGTGTTTTATCAACCCGAATTTTTAGATCTAGTCATGTTTGGATTAGTTTTTCGGGGTTCAACGACGAACAAATATAGAAACGATTTCGAATATACATGTTAACGTTGAACGAGTGATTATCGGATGATAGACTTGATAGTACAAGTCCTCTATGTGTATCCATGTCGAGATCGGATTCTGCCTTCAACCTTTGGTGCGGAATTCTTCGATGAACGAAACTGTTCCGTTCTTCGTTTTTCCTTTGACGGCTATTAGGGTTTAGTGTTTGTGATTCTGTGTATGTTAACGAAAACCTAATTTTCGTTTCTTATAGAATTATTAATTTTTAATAATTACACTTTTAACCCGAGACTATTCAAATATTGCATAATAGGCATATTACTTTCAGTTTGTGGCGAATTCCCCACATAAGAATACAACATACGATATGCAGACATACAGTCAAAATGAACTATTAAAAAATATTAGAGGATGTATTGCTACATGTTCCTTGGAATATCTAAGAAGTTGGTATCAGAGCACTAATCCAGTGTTTCTTCCACAAATCAGTTTTTTTTAATCTCTTTTCTTTCGTTTCTCATCATGGATTCCATAAGAAGGATCCTTATTCTTCTTAATGGTGACAACTACAACCTTTGACCGAAAATTGTGGAGGAAAATCTACGATTTTTTGGTCTGTGGAACCACATTGAGCCATCCGATGCCGCAAGTGATTCGAATCCACAAACACGAGGAACAAAGTGGATTCAAAACGAATCCAGAACTTTGGATCTCATCCAAAATTCGTTGGAGGTGCCACTTCTCAAAGCATACGGTCATATCAAGAAACCAAAGGCTCTATGGGATGAACTCGCAACCGTTTACAGCCATGTCTCACACAAAAATCAATCTTTGAGATTTTCAAGATCTCCACACGATTCAACAAGATGGGCAGCCTTTCAAGTGAGATTATTGCTAAGTTTAAGGATATGTGGGCTGAGTTTGAAGATCTCAGGCCGGAAACAACAGATCCAAAAGAGATTTCCAACCGCAACAACCAAGACAAAGTGTTTTGTCTCTTCTTGGCGCTAGATCCGTCCTACCAAGATCTAATCTCGCAAGTTCTAAGGCAAACGGAGTTCCCGAGCCGTAATGATGTGTGTCTTCTCGTAAAAAATGAGGAAGGCACGAATCGCTTGTTTAAAGGCACCTCGGATCTTTCCCACTTAAGCAAGGGTAACACCGGTTCCGCATCTTCTTCTCGCAAGATATATTATTGTGATAATTGGAGGAAATAAGGTCATTCGAAGGATCGTTGCTGGATTTTACATCCTCACCTCAAACGCAAGAGAGAAACCTTCAATTCCTCTCGCGAATCTGGCGGACAAGCTGCTGATTAAGCCTCTGAGCAGCAGTACGTGCCCATGGAAGCTCTCATGCAGCTCCTTCACAAAATGACTCACGAAAAACCCGAACACAGTAACATGTCCTTTATTTCGAAATTAAGACATCATATTATTATAGATTCACGCGCTACAACTCACATGATTAAAGATAGAGATCGCACTATTTTTAAGTCTTTCGGCCATGTTACAATAGCTTATGGAAAAGACATTCCTATTAAAGGCTCGGGTGACCTAAAAATTTTAAACAAAGAATCTACGACTCTTTATGTTCTGGATTTCTCTAACAACTTACTTTCAGTTCATAAACTTGCTAATAATTATAGTTGTCTTGTTTTCTTCGATGCTAACCGTTTTTGGCTTCAGGATATTGAAACAAAGCAACTCATTGGAGGAGGGAGCTTAAAGAACGTTCTTTATGTTTTAGAAGAGCTTCAAGGAGCCTCTTTTTCTACGTTTACTGCTTTCAGTTCTAATAAAACAGATGTTTCTTCTCGTGTGTGGCATGCAATACTAGGATATCCTCATCATCAAGCGCTTAATCTCGTGTTTCCTAACATTCAAGTAGATGACTCGTTATGTGAGGCTTGTACTCTAGGAGAGCATTGTTGTAACGTTTTTCCTATTTCTACTACTATATATGATAAACCGTTTGATCTTATTCACTCCGATGTGTGGACCGCTCCTCATCACTCTCGTGATAATAAGAAATATTTCTTGACTTTATAGATGAAAATTCTAATTTTACTTGGATTTATCTTATTGATTCAAAGAACATGGTATCAGAGTCTGGTTCATCCCGATTTGAATATACCGATGTTGGGCCCCCGATTGCGATGTCCACGCTCTAGGACCGAGTCTAGGCATGAGGGGGAGTGTTATGATAAGTTGTCCCACATCAGTTAGGACATGAACTTTGGACTCATATATATGGTATTGGGCAACCCTAAACTCTTGAGTTAGCTTTTGGGATTAGTTAGGCCCAAGCTCATATTTGACATTGGACTCATATATATGGTATTAGGTGAAAGTCTCAGTGTAGTCGTCTCCATAGGTCTGCGTGAATACTTTGGCAATGAGTCGAGCCTTCTATCGTTCAAAGGAACCATCACTGTTGTATTTGAGCATGTATATCCAACGGCAGCCTACAACTTTTTTGTCTTGTGGCAGCTCAACAAGATCCCATGCATTGTTTCTTTCGAGGGTCGAGATTTCCTCTGTCATCGCACGGTACCAAGGTTTGTGTTGTTTAGCCTCTTCAAACCGAAGGATTAGAAGATGCACCTATCCAAATTAGGGAAACCATCGAGGACGAGCCTACGGAAATCGATGAAGAATAACCTCACGATGATACTCAAACCACTGACGGAGACAACATCAGTCATGCATCCTCCAATGATGCTCATACTAATGTTTTACATGCAGATCTTAACGAACCTACAACAACAGAGGACGCCGTCAAACAAGAGCAATATTCAGCTGTCCTTCCTCGGAGAAGCACTCAATTAAGGACTAAACGTGTTTTCTATTCAACGTTTTTGTGATACGTCTAATTTACCTACTCATCATCAAGGTTTTCAAAGTAAGATTGACCAGGAACAGGAACCTCACAGCTTTGAAGAGGTGAAACAACACAAACCTTGGAACGATGCGATAACGAAAGGAATCTCGGCCCTCAAAAGAAGCAATGCATGGGATCTGGCTGAGCTGCCACAAGACAGAAAAGCTGCAGGCTGTCGTTGGATAAACAAGCTGAAATAAAACAGTGATGGTTCCATTGAACGATAGAAGGCTCGACTCCTCGTCAAAGGATTCACGCAGACCTATAGAGACAACTACACTGAAACTTTTACCCCTGTAGCGAAACTCCACACAGTAAGAAACTCTTGCAGTTAACTGTAAATAGAATCTTTGGCAGATGGACGTCAAAAACACCTTTCTCAAAGGTGATATAGACGAAGAGGTATACATGAAACATCCACCTGGCTACTTGGTGGAACCAGGAAAGGTGTGTAAGCTCCGGAAGGCAATCTATGGCCTTAAACAGTCTCCAGGAGCCTGGTATCACAAACTCCATGATGCCCTCATTCTCCATGGATTTTAAATGAGTGAGGAAGATCATTCCCTATTTTCAATTCAAGGGGAACCAGGTACCACGTTCTACTTGTCTATGACATAATCATAACAGGTGATAATCAAATTGGAATTGAAAACACGAAAGATTTTCTAAAAAGAACCTTTGATATCAAAGATTTGTGTGAATTAAAATATTTTCTAGGAATAGAAGTTTCTGGTACCAGTGACGATCTATTATTGTCCCAAAGAAAGTATACACTTGATCTTTTGAGTGAGACGGGTAAATTAGGAGCTAAAACAAGCCAAAACGCCAATAGAAGAGAAGTTTAAGGATCAACAAGAGAGGTGATATGATCCCGGAGGAAGCCGAAGACGTGACCAACAACACAGAAGAGGACGCGACTTGCGGCGCGGAAGAAGAAGAAGTTAGCGCGGCCCGAGACGCCCAAAGCGCAGCCCTAGACACCCACATCGCGTCCCGAGACGCCAACAGCGCAACTTGAGACGCGACCGTCACCAACGCGACCCGAGACATGACTAGGTCAAGATATGTAGGTCCCGTAACCCGAGCTAGAGCTATGGAGGAAGAAGCCTTGATCATACCCGCCGGTCCCATGACGCGAGCCAAGGCCGCGAAGCTCAAAGACGCCATTGTCGGGATTCTTACGACCATCCACGCACATGAGGAGTATTCACATTCACGTGAAGTCACAAACCTAAAGAACATCAGTCAAGCCGAAGCTTAATCCACAACGGTAATTAATTAGGTTAAGTGACCCGCGTGTACTCTTTTCCCTTCGTCGGTTTTGTCCCACGAGGTTTTTCGACGACGGGTTTTTAACGAGGCTGTGAGTCACTGATTCCCACGACCTAACATTGTATTGTACCGATTTTTAGTGTATGTTATAACCTTGTGAGATCTTCAGTGTGCATAGATCCTTTGGACTTTGCGAGCGTATGCCCGAGCTAGATTCGTGTAGACTTTTGAGTTATGATCTGATGTGGTATTAGTATTAGAGTTTGGATACTTAGTCGGATTGGGTAGAGTTGTTTATATGTCTTTAAGGTGATGATATATCATTATTTTATATGATTTAGTTAGGAGTGAGAGAATATATGGCACAGAGTACATACACGTATTGATCTCATTGAGTGCATATTTCGTACTCACTTTATTTGTGGGGTGTTGTGGATAGATAGGATACGGCGAGGAAAAAGAACGATGAGGGTGAGCAACAACATCAGAACTCACAGTGTACTGATGGAAGAGGCGTGCAAGAGGTCTGATAAGAACCCATCCCATAATAGGCCCAAACCAATCCCGTAAAGGTCCACAGATCTCATCCCCAAAAGCTAACTTATGGGGTGAGGGTGCCAATGGCCTTATAAGGCACCACTTAGTCCCATTTCTAAGCGATGTGGGATTCTAACATACTGATTTATGATATATGAGATGTTTTCTTGTAGGTCTATCTCGGCCTAATATGGTGGTAACATGTAGTACTCTATGTCTATTCTCAGCCTGTCAGCCTTATTTCAATCATTCATGTTTCTATTTTCCAGCGTTTTGCCGCTGTAATCATGAGGATACGAGATCCAAAGACCACTGCATTAATATTTGCCTCAGGAAAGATGGTAAGTTATTGTAATTCCGGGTGTGAAATGGTGGGTCTGGTGTGTATATATATATATATTCTCTTCTTTAACATAATGTTCAAATCAATCATAGGTGTGTACTGGGGCTAAGAGTGAACATCTATCAAAGCTGGCTGCAAGGAAGGTACATGTTATCACTTCTCAAGCTCGTATTGGAATTGTGGTTCAGGCTTTAGCGTTTAGGGTTTAGGGTTTAAGTATTTTTCATTTAGTAATTGTCCACATAGAGCCTAATAGAAGCTTAATGTTGTTCAGTATGCACGGATCGTGCAAAAACTTGGCTTTCCTGCTAAGTTCAAGGTACTTTATCTCTCGATTCAAATCTCAGATCGAATAGTATTTGCTTATTTTCATTTGCATTACGTATAAAACCTCCTTTGAGGCTAATAACAATAGATCTAGTTACATTTTGTAGGATTTCAAGATTCAGAATATCGTCGGGTCTTGTGATGTAAAATTCCCAATAAGGCTAGAAGGTCTTGCTTATTCTCATAGTGCTTTTTCAAGTGTAAGTGATTGATCTCTCACTCTCTTCGAGTTTTCTAATTAGGGGTGTAAAATGAGTTGTCGGCTCGTGAGTCAGCTCTAGCTCGGATCATATTTGAGCTAGTCAAGCTGGATACTTTTTAGCTCGTTTAAAAAACGAGCTGATGAGCTGAGCCGAAAACGAACTAGAGTTTAGGCGAACTGGCTTGTCAACTAAATACAAAAACATATATTTTTTTTCTATTTTTATATATTCTTTCCATTTATTAAATATTATTTAAAGAAAAATAATATATTATTATTATTTAAAGAAAAATAATATTATTATTATTTTCCTATTTCTACCGATTTAATATAAATTTATTAACAAATAAAGAAAAAATGATTTAAAAACAACTATTCTAAAAAATATGTTAATATATTTGATATTTTATTTAATATTTGATAAATTTATTTTCGAATGAGTATTTTTATATTTAATCAAATTAATGTTTTTATATTCAATATATTTTATTTAGTTTGTGAAAAAAAAACATATAATATTAATATATTATAACTCTTTTAAATTAAATAGTTGAGTTCACGAGCTAATTTTTTTTTGGACGAGTTAAAACTGAGTTGAGCTAAGATTTTCTAGATCGTATTGGAAACAAGCTGAGCTGAATCAGCTCGTATTTTGGCGAGTTAAACCGAGTCAATTCATTTTTCACCCTAATTTCAATTGTGAAAATGAAGTAATTATGCTGATGCGATTCTTTGGTATTGATTCAGTATGAGCCTGAGCTATTCCCTGGATTGATATATAGAATGAAACAACCGAAAATCGTTCTTCTTATTTTCGTATCTGGAAAGATTGTTATTACTGGAGCCAAGGTAAATATTATTACTTTTGTTCGGTACAATTTACATTTTTACTGTCTTAAATTTGTAAATTGAGAAGAATCTTTGAGGTAAATATTATCAGATGAGAGAGGAGACCTACACTGCATTTGAGAATATATATCCAGTTCTCACAGAGTTCAGGAAGATCCAGCAATAATAATAGTAAGTACATTTTCTACCTAAAATGAGATTAAAATCATATATATATATATATATGTATTATTTTATAAATTATTATTTTCCATAAATTCTGAGATTTTTTTTTTGGTTGAATTCAAAGAAAGGCTTTCAAAGAGTGAATCACTTTGTGGTCTGATTGAGAATCTAAAGCCAAAGTGTAAATAGAGAAAGAAGAACAGTGGAGATCAACTCTGTGTTTTGTAATAACTAAGGATTAGCCTTTCAAGGATTAACAATGTTTTATGGTAAACTTCATTTTTAGTTATTGTTACGTCACTGAATGTAATTAATTTTATTTTTTTAAGACTAGAAAGAAATGGAATGGGTATTTTTTAAATATATTATAAATTTATAACGTATTAAAAGCATTTTTGAAATGTATGGTTCGGAAATGATGCGTTAAGAAGTAACTAATATGAACTTTTTATATATACAATTGTTTTTCAGAATGTCGCAACAATACTAAAATAATCACATTTTAAATTAAATATTATTTAATATACACGCCAATTATTATATTTATCATATATATATTGGTAGAAAAAATGGTATGTAACTAAGCTGTCCGCCTTAAAAGCGAAATTTTGGCATGATCGTGGTGCAATCGAGGTCGATCGTTTTTCAAGGTTTACACAGTAATTCCATCGAATGCGTGCACTCGCGAAGGAGAAAGATGGAATAACTAGATGACTCGTATGAAAATACTTGTGTGTAGGGGTACACAGCTAGGAGGAAAAACTAAGAGGGTATGAGGGTTGGAAAGCAAAAAATAAAGAAGAGGTTTCGGTTTTTGTTGTTATCCTTTCCCTTAGCTAAATGGCCTTTTTATAGGCTTACCGAGATGCTTCTGGGAAGTAGTTGTCGAAATGGCTCCATTAAATGTGGTTACCTCCGCAAGATAAGGTCACTTTGAAAGATTCTGTTGAATGGGCCTTTTCGAAAATAAAAAACAAAAAATATATCGATAGTGTAAAATCTGACCCAACTCCGCCCAGACGAGCGGACGGCGACAGCGGCGTCGTCGCGCTCGTGTGGTATTTTCTGGAAAACCTTCCTCAGTTTTAAAACCCCTTCAGCAACTCCTTTTGAATCCCATAAAACAACGGATTTAATATATAGTAATCAAAATATTTATTGAAAACCGATGTGGGACTTTGTACAAAAAGGCTAAAATAGTCATTTTTCAACAATCCTCCACAAATGACTATCACAATTTTAAAATATACGAGTAAAATGAATTATGTAGGAATTGAATTACTTAAGCATCAATATCTTTCAATTGAATTGATGCGTAGTGATGTGAGGCAACAACTTAAGCTAGTGGAAGTGAATTGCTTCTTGAACTTTCAAAAGCTTAAACTGAGACCCCCACAACATGTATCAATTCCTTGGTATTTTCTATTCCGTGATACAGTTACAATGCTTTTAAAGGCCATTCGTTTTATTTTTATCTTGGTTCTATGAGTGCTCTAGAAAGAAACTCAATTTTCTTTCACAGAAGGCGGTCCACCTTCACACTCATTTTTAATAATAACTTCATCAAGTCTGATATAATTACAGACCACTCAACAACAGAGCTATGAAGTTATTAAGTCCATAAAACTTCCATATCATCATCCATCAAGTATTTCAAAAGACCGCTCAACGTCTAGAGCCATGGAATAAGTCTTTTCGACTTACATCTTAAACATCCAGCAAGTCCTTCATAGTGACCTTATCTTATGACTAGAGTTATGGAATAAGTCTTTTCAACATAACCACTAGAGTTATGGAATAAGTCCTTCTGACTTTTATCTCAACATCTATAAAGTCCTTCATAGGACCACTCAACAATTAGAGTTATGGATTAACAACCACAATATAAGAATGAACTAATATGATGATCTCAATTCAACCCAGAGATTTAAGTCTCATTCCTTTAGAAGATTCTTGAATAATTCTTCTCGATAATCCTTTTGTTAAAAGATCTGCCAAATTCCTATCGGATCTCACAAACTATAAATCCTTTAAGAGATGTTTAACTGCTCCATATCTTATGCGAATGTGTCTTCTTTTACCGTTATACACATAATTCTTTACAACTCCAATGGCAGCTTGTGAGTCACAATGCAAGGAAACAAGAATATTAGACCCCTACAATGGAATATCTCCTAATAGGTTTTTCAACCATTCAGCTTATTGACCAGCTAATTCAACATAAACTTCGATTCCATATTAGACCAAGCAATACAAGTTTGTTTCGATGATTCCCACGAAACTGCACATGAGGAGTATTCACATTCACGTGAAGTCACAAACCTAAAGAACATCAGTCAAGCCGAAGCTTAATCCACAACGGTAATTAATTAGGTTAAGTGACCCGCGTGTACTCTTTTCCCTTCGTCGGTTTTGTCCCACGGGGTTTTCCGACGACGGGTTTTTAACGAGGCCGCGAGTCACTTATTCCCGCAACCTAATTAATTTACCCGAGACCCAAGAAGAACACCTCCCCATGTGCACGGCCAGCAAGAAAGTTATCTTCTTGTTTGAAGATACCAAGACATTAATTAGAGGCTTTGCATGAAGATTGAGCATTAATTAGAGCCTTGTAGAACAATCATCCAACTTTTTCAATCAAACTTTTGAATCGATCTATTGATTTTCTTTCAAATTCCTTGTGAGTTCTTGGCTGTTGGTGCGTAATATCCAGCAACCTTCGTTGGTGTGTAATATCCAACGGTTGTTCGTCCTTCGTTGGTGCGTAATATCCATCGGAGACGAACCGGTGAATCGAGAGCCTTCCGCATCTCTCGTGTGACCACTCGCCCCACACACCCTTGTGCAATCCGTTGCAGCAAGGCATATCCAACATCATTAACCTTTAGAGCGTCGATTCAATCGGGATCGCGTCAAGTGGTATCAGAGCTCGTTCTAGCGTCAAAAGGTTAGTTTAATTTCGTTTTGATCTTTCGGTCATAACTTGTTTGAATCCTATAGAAAATAAAAAAATATATATAAAAAGGTAGATTCAAGCATCCAAAATTTTATCCCGTGAGTGATTAGCTTGAACGAATCCGTGTTAAACGATTGAAGTAACTCGTGCGCCTATATTCAACGTTAGTAGTCTATCGTGTGCATATCTATATTTTGTGCGTTTAAGTGCCTATTGAGTACGTATATTTGCGAACGTGCTCGAAGATATTTGTGCGTATCTAGTTCGTGTGTTTGAAAATTTATTCGTACGTATCTAGTCCGTGCGGTTGAAATTTGTTCGAACGCGTGCGTGTGCGACTATACCCGTACGTGTTCTTGTCTAGGTTTGTGCGTACTAGTTCGTGTGTTTGAAAATTTATTCGTACGTATCTAGTCCGTGCGGTTGAAATTTGTTCGAACGCGTGCGTGTGCGACTATACCCGTACGTGTTCTTGTCTAGGGTTTGTGTTTGTTTTCTTTCCGCTTGTGGCTGATCGGTTTGTTAAGTGTGCAGGAGCTCACGAATAGGTACACGCAAGGAAAAACCTAAGACAGCGCGGGTGAAATGGAAGGCGATCAAAGCCGTGTCAATGAGAGACTCATTGAGGCTCTCGCGGCTCGCCTAGAGCAAAGTATCAACAACAAGATGGAGGAATTTCGTCAAGAGCTTCCAGCCGAACGTCCCCCACTGCCAAGAAAAGTTCCAGCGTTCCAGCAACGAGAGAGGAACCCGCTTGAGGAGGACATCAACTAGTACGAACGAGGCAGCTCATCCTCGTCACGAAGTAGTCACCGGCGGCAACGCGCGCCTAGGGAGCGGAGAGACGACCCGAGGGACGACCTCGCTGGTCTCAAATTAAAAATTCCCGCGTTCCATGGCAAGGCCAACCTGGAAGCATACCTAGAAAAAGGCTGACCCAGAAGCATATCTAGAATGGGAAAAGAAGGTGGAACTAGTTTTCGGTTGCCAAGCATACCCCGAGGCCAAAAAGGTTAGGATGGCGGCCACAGAGTTCTACGATTATGCGCTGAATTGGTGGGATCAACTCACAATTTCACGACGAAGAAATGGCGAGAACCAGTAGCTACTTGGCTGGAAATGAGGAAGATTATGCGCAAGAGGTTCGTGCCAAACCATCACCACCGAGAGGTTCATCAGCGGTTACGGAAACTCATCCAAGGAAGCCGTTCCGTGGAGGAGTATTACCAAGAGATGGAACTTCTCATGTTACGGACTGATCTTACAGAAGATAGAGAGGCAACGATGTCACGGTTCTTTGGAGGACTCAACCTAGACATCCAAGACCAACTTGAGCTTCAACACTATGTGGAGATCGAGCAGATGCTTCATAGAGCGATTCTCATCGAACAACAACTCCAGCGGCGACGCAACCCCCATTCGGGTTATGGGGCTGGAAATTACGGACAATCACGAGACGAGAAACCGAGCTATCGAAGGAAGGACAGCACGACACCAGCAAGCCGTGACACGCCGAAGGTACCGGCCGCGGGTCGAGACGTGCAGAAAACTGTTCCAGCCGCGCCGCGAGACAAAGGGAGGACCGATGCCACAACTTCGAGGGCTCGGGATGTAAAATGCTTTAAGTGTCATGGAAGAGGACACTATGCCAGTGACTGTACCAACAAGAAAGTAATGATTCTTCGTGACGACGGAGAATTCGAATCCGAGGACGAGGCGGCCGAACTATCGGACAAGACGCGAGAAGAGGAACCGGCCACAGGAGAGTTGCTGGTTACACAACATTCTCTAAACACACAGCCTTAGTTTGACGAGCAAGAACAGCGTGAGAATCTGTTCTACACCTGCTGTTTGGTTCACATCAAAGTCTATAGCGTCATCATTGATGGTGGAAGTTGCACGAACGTTGCAAGCGCTACGATGGTTCGAAAGCTCGGACTAAAGGTTAAAAAACATCCGAAGCCATATAAGCTTCAGTGGTTGAATGAGAATGGTGAGATGAAGGTGACAAACCAAGTGACCGTCCCATTTGCCATAGGGAAATACGAAGACGAGATTCTATGCGACGCACTCCCGATGGAGGCGAGCCATATTTTGCTCAGAAGACCTTGGCAATCGGATCGTAAGGTAAAACATGACGGATACACTAACAAGCATTATTTCGAGTTTAATGGCAGGAAAACCATACTTGTTCCGTTGTCGCCAAAGGAGGTAATGCAAGACCAAGTACACCTAAAGAAGCAAAGCGCACTTGAACTTAGACCGTCGAATTTTTATGCACGATCGGGTGAGATCAAGAAAACTCTCGATTCTGATCAAACCATATTACTGTTTGTTTATAGGGAAGCTCTTTCGAGCTTAGCTAACCTTGCACCGGTGATGCCAAGTGAGATTTCTAATTTATTGCAGGAATACAACGACGTCTTTCCCGAAGAGAGCCCCACCGGATTGCCACCGATACGTGGAATCGAATACCAAATCGATTTCGTTCCCCGAGCAACTTTACCAAATCGACCAGCCTATTGAACCAATCCCGTGGAGACAAGGGAGCTGCAAAAGCAAGTCGAGGAACTTATGGCCAAAGGACATATTCGCGAGAGTATGAGTCCATGCGTCGTACCCGTTCTACTCGTACCGAAGAAGGATGGCAGCTGGCGCATGTGCGTTGATTGTCGTGCAATCAACAATATCACGGTGAAGTATCGACACCCTATCCCTAGGTTAGATGACATGTTAGATGAATTACACGGAAGTAGGGTATTCTCGAAAATTGATCTTAAAAGCGGTTACCATCAAATTAGAATGAAAGAAGGAGATGAATGGAAAACTGCGTTTAAAACTAAGCATGGATTATACGAATGGTTAGTTATGCCTTTTGGGTTGTCGAATGCACCTAGTACGTTCATGAGACTAATGAACCATGTGCTTAGGGAATTTATAGGTAGATTTTTGGTAGTCTACTTTGACGACATTCTAGTCTATAGTAAGAATTTGGATGAGCACCTAGGACATTTAGAATCGGTTATGAAGGTACTTAGGAAAGAGGAGTTATATGCCAATCTAAAGAAATGTACCTTTTGTACGGATAACATTGTTTTCCTAGGATCTGTAGTGAGTGCAGATGGTGTTAAGGTTGACGAGGAGAAAGTCAAAGCCATTCGGGAATGGCCAAACCCAAAGACCGTCGGGGAAGTCCGAAGCTTCCATGGACTCGCAGAGTTCTATCATCGCTTCGTAAAGGGCCTTAGTACCTTGGCAGCCCCTTTCACCGAAGTTATCAAGGAAGAAGTGGGATTCAAGTGGGAGGAAGCACAAGAAGAAGCGTTCCAAACGCTAAACAAGAAGCTTCCTCAAGCCCCTCCAACAACTTCACTGGATTTCTCTAAGACATTTGACATTGATATATCCGGTGTAGGAACTGCTCCAATCTTTATGCAGGAACAAAACCAATCTCTTATTTCAGCAAGAAGCTTGGAGGCGCAACCCACAACTATGCCACCTGCAACAGAGTACTTAATGCGCTTGTGAATACATTACAAACGTGGCAGCATTACTTATGGCGTATTCGAGCTTGGAAGCGGATGATTTTCAAGCTCGGTGATCAAGTTTGGATTCACCTGTAGAAAGAACGTTTTCCGAACGAGCGGAAGTCAAAGCTAATTCCCCGGATCGACGGCCCATTCACTGTGACCAAGAAGATCAGCAACAACGCCTACCGGCTAGATCTGCGAGGTAAGTATAATGTAAGTTCTAGTTTCAACGTTTCTGACTTAATGCCTTTTGTTGCAGATCAGCGGATTTGAGGACAAATCCTTTTCAACTAGGGAAGCATGATATGATCCCGGAGGAAGCCGAAGACGTGACCAACAACGCAGAAGAGGACGCGACCTACGGCACGGAAGAAGAAGAAGTTAGCGCAGCCGGAGACGCCCAAAGCGCGGCCCGAGACACCAACAGCGCAGCCCGAGACGCCAACAACACAATCTTGATCATACTCGCCGGTCTCGTGACCCGAGCCAAGGCCGTGAAGCTCAAAGACACCATTGTCGGGATTCTTACGACCATCCACACACATGAGGAGTATTCACATTCACGTGAAGTCACGAACCTAAAGAACGTCATTCAAGCCAAAGCTCAATCCGCAACGGTAATTAATTAGGTTAAGTGACCCGCGTGTACTCTTTTCCCTTCGTCGGTTTTGTCCCACGGGGTTTTCCGACGACGGGTTTTTAACGAGGCCGCGAGTCACTTATTCCTGCAACCTAATTAATTTACCCGAGACCCAAGAAGAATGCCTCCCCATGTGCACGGCCAGCAAGAAAGTTATCTTCTTGTTTGAAGATACCAAGACATTAATTAGAGTCTTTGCATGAAGATTGAGCATTTAATGTAATTTTTGAATTGGCATGCATTGTTTTTATCTAAATGGCCGGCCACCCCTTGTAGAACAATCATCCAACTTTTTCAATCAAACTTTGAATCAATCTATTGATTTTCTTTCGAATTCCTTGTGAGTTCTTGGCTGTTGGTGCGTAATATCCAGCAACCTTCGTTGGTGTGTAATATCCAACGGTTGTTCGTCCTTCGTTGGTGCGTAATATCCATCGGAGACGAACCGGTGAATCGAGCGTAAGGCATATCCAACCCTAACCTTGTCTAGAGTGTCGATTCAATCGAGATCGCGTCAAGGGGGATCTAATCGAAAATGTTTCCAATACCAGAAAACCATTGGAAAGCTCATCTATCAGACCATCACACAACCAGATCTCAACTTTGCCGTCGGACAATTCAGTTAACACATGCATGCTCCACGGAAGCAACACTAGTGACGTGCGGAAACACGAGTTATAATTTTCCTAGTCCACTTCACCGCAAGTATACGGATCGTGTAGTACCAGGGTCGATCTCTAGGGACTAAAGTGGCTAAACTAAGAACGAAACTAAACTAAGATGAAAGAAAATAGAATGGGATATGGTCCTAAATTTTCTAAAACTATCCTAATGGTGACAACGAAACTAGGTTAGAGATAAGACTAGATATGGTGAATACTACGGGTGTACGGGATACCGGGAATTGCATAGATGAACGACTAAGATCATAGTTCTATAACCTATTCTTGACAATGAGAAATTCATGCTCTACGGTGAGGAGTGATTCTTCCGAGCCTAAACCTCCTAACCATGGATACATGCAACCCTACCTTCCAGCAGTGATTAACATATACCATGGCAGCATTATGACCGCAATCACTATCCCTAAGATGACTAACCGACCGGTCAGATTCTCATTAGTCGATCTTAATCTACAACTTAGCGAACCGGATTCGTTCCTTAACCTTCCAGCAAGGTTCGAGATCCTATGTTGTTGAGCGGTCAGCACTAACGTATGAATGATATTGCTAAGCATAGAATCGTAAATCAAGAATAAATTCATAAAACTAAGCATTAACGCGAAATATCGTTCATACATACAAATCTGATATCCCTACCCGCAGTAGGGACTCTACTCACTCATGGAATAAACAGACGAAGAAGATAACAAAGTCCTATACATGATAAACCCTAAGGAATTCGATGCCTCGACCTTCCCTATTGTGTTACCGGTGTACGGATTTATGCTTCTCTTCTTCTCCGATGCCTCCTGAGCCTTTCCAGATGTTTTTCCAGTCTTTTCTTGCCCTGTTCGTCGCCCCCCTTGCTCTAGATCTGTTAAGTTCTTTTTATCCGCTCGTTTGAAATTGAAATCTAGGTTGTTGCGAATTACGCGGCCCGCTCGGGCACAGGTGTCGCCCGTGATCTCATTGCTCATGTGCCCGGGTCGTGCTAAAGTGTGGATAAAACCCCGTAGGTTTTACCCGAGCGGGTGGAGGAATAGTGCCCGACCGGGCACCCTTGTGTCCTTGATACTTCTCTTTTCCGCTCGTTGCTCGGGTGTTCCTTTGGGTTCTGGAGCTCTGAGTAGATATGTCTTCTATTCATGTGGTTTTGATCAGAAATTCTTCATATTGAGCTCATTTAGGCCTTGTCGCCTAAAAACCTGAAAACCAACAAAACGGGTGTGTGAAGCTCGAAATCATAACGGATAAGTAAGTGTGTATGTAGAATATGAACGAAAATGACTCTAAAACCTATCCTAATATTGATACACTTTCAGTGTTATCAACTAGCATATGGTCGAAAGAATCCTACACTACCTAAGGGTCCCCTAAAAAGGAAGCTGGATGGAATGCAACAATGACACCACTATTGTAGGCTACTGTGGCGCTGTTTGGGCAGGAGACCAGACTGATCGCAAGTCAAAAACCGGGTATTGCACTTTTGTTGGTGGAAATCTTGTCACAAGAAAGAGCAAGAAGCAAAATATAGTAGCTCGCTCCAGCACAGAGGCAGAGTATAGAAGCATGGCCAACACAACCTGTGAATTGATGTGGGTCAGAGCTATTCTTCAAGACCTCAGGATCAAGAACTTTGACCCTATCTCCCTTCACTACGACAATCAGGCTTCCATTCACATAGCCAAGAACTCAGTGTGTCATGAAAGGACAAAACACATAGAAGTAGATTGTCACTTCACAAGGGAGAAGATCAAACTAGGCATCATTGCCACAGCCTACACAAGAAGCTCATATCAACTTGTTGATATATTCACAAAAGCCACAAATTTGAAAGTCAATAAAAGTCTTCAACAGAGAATCGGATTGCTGGATTTGTACGAACCGTTGAATATGTCAAGTTCGACCAAGTTTATAAACAACACCAAGTGATGGTACTCTTTTTTCTTCATCATGCTTTTGTCCCACCGGGTTTTACATGATAAGGTTTTAACAAGGCTTGATGGTACATCTCCCACCTGGTCGAGCTTGAGGGGGAATGTTAGAAGAATTGGGCCAAGGAGTCCAACAAGGAGTTCGGCCTAAACCCTAAGGGCTCGGTCCATTATTTCTCTATTTCTCTTGTCGCCCAAGTCCTGTTGTTTCACTAAGGAAAGATTCAATCGGGACACCAGATCATTCCCTTGCCTATTCTACAAAATCTTCATATCATTCCCTTGCCCATTCTACTAGATCTTCATTATTTTCTTTTTACTTGATTTGTATAGTTTCCTTTTTCGTTCTATGCTTCTTTGCTTCATATAACAATGTGTATTCCATGTACAATAAAGAAGATCAAGAGAATACAATTCTCCTTTTCTCTCATTAATCTCCCTTTTCTAATATCTAGTTCATAAAATTCTATAGGAAAACCCATTACCTTTTTTGGAGTTCGCCTATAACCATAGTGACAATGCCATCTCACAACTTCTAATTTGTCCTAATATTTTCTTCTCTTTCTATAGTTAGTTTTATTATGATTTTGAACTTTACCGAGTTATTAAGTAGAATTTAGTTTTCTTTTATCATTTTATCGTGTTTTGAATGAAATTAAGATATCGAATACAAACGCAAGTAAATGCTGAAAAAGTCAGCAAAACCACCCTCGGTTAAGCTTTGCACGATCGGGTGTCTAAGATTCCTATACTGGATAGAAAATGGAAACGCACGGCTAGGACATAAAAATGGAAACCAATGGACGCTTGCACAAAATGGAAACCACTAGCCGCTTGCACAAAATGGAAACTGTTGGTCGCTGGGACAGAGAAGGAAACACACGGAGAAAGGGAAAAAGGAAGCCGACTGGAAAGGAAAAGATGGGAGAAAAGGAAACTCATGCAAGCTGCTTGGGAAAGAAGAGGAAACCAACACGTAGAGAAAAAAGGCAGTTCGAGAGGGGAGCTTGGAATCTCTCACGGCCAAGAGAGAGGAGCTTGGAATCTCTCACGACCAAGAGATAGTAGAAGGCGAAAGAGAGAGCTGAAGGTCAAAGGAAGGTTGGAGCCAGGGAGAGGATCTCGGAACACGGAGGAGCAATTGAAATCTGTGGTATTAGAATAGGGAAGCATCTCTCTTTGTACCTATGGCTAAGATAAATTTCGTTCGTGCTTTGTTTTCTGAACCCATGTACGAGTAGATTTGTTACCACAGGTTAGAGTTTTACCAATATATAACGAAGGCTGGTGCTTCATGCTTGGTTATAATATTTGATTGTTTTCAGATTGATTGGTTGCTTCTAATGTTTTTATTCTTGTTGAACACTTGAGTAAATGATTTTAAAAGTCTGATTGTATAGGGAGGTGGATTAGACTTTGGAACCTAACCATGATTTGGGGTTTCAAACGATTTAGAACCTTGGACGATCGGTCGATTGAACCTAGGAATTAAGATAGCGGTCTTAATAAGTTTAGTAATTTTATTGCGCAACTAGGAGGTCGGTAGTACGCATTCTAGATAGTGGAATTAGGCATTGAGAGAATCATTCCCTAATATAGTGCTTGAATTCCCTGAATTTGTGATAATATCTACAACCATGATCTTTAATAGCACTTCATTGCATTATTGTGCACTTCTCGAAACCTGTGGTGTTTAGCTTATTGAATTTTTCCCATTAATTATTAGTCATTACTTTGCATCCACCGATTGATTTATACACATCTTGTTCATTAGTGAAATAACTTTATAGTTGCATTGGTTCCCTAGTGTTCGGTCGTGGTACTACACGATCCGTATTCTTGCGGAAACGTTGGTCTAGATGATTTATTAGTTGAGATCCACACACATCACCATCATCAGAATACATCATACAAATCTTTATTTGGGTGATCGTGTTGCACACTCTTTTGTTGGACTGCGGTGGAGGATGTCAAGTTTAGATTTGGGGACCTTGTGTATTTATGGGTTCAAGCTCGGGGTGGTAGATCATGTGAAACTGAGGTGAATAATTTCTCATAATGATTTATGGGTTCATTCAAAATAACCAAAAAGGTTTGTGGTGGTGGTTTACTAGTTGGAATAGTCAATATCATTAAAAGGGATACACGATGTGTTCCATATATCTTTCTTGCATGAATGCTTATCAATACTACACAAAGAATTGTTAAAGCTACCAATGATGTTGAAAAAAAATCTAATGTATAGAAAGTGATATGGAAATTTATCAACATTCTATTGTTAGACGTATGGAAACAGTCTGGAACCCTCTAGAATTTGATAGTAGAACCTGAAACTTATCTTCAATAAAAAAGATGGCCCAAACCCCAAATTTAACCCGACTAATAAACCTCAAACTCAGTGAATGATGTCATAATAATTATGATGTAGTGTTGAAAAATCGGCGAACACTCAAAATCTCTCCAAGAGTTTGGTAGCTAAATCTCAAGAAATAGCAATGAAAAGACACTATCAATTGATTTAACTTAGTTTAAAAGTCATACAACGAGTCCTTTATTTATAAGGATAACAAAGATAATAGAAAAATAAATAAAATAAGAAAACTTAACAAAACTTGGTAAAACTAATCGATCAAACAATATAATCCCTCGATCGAATATCCCATAAGTATTAACCCTAAAATCTACAAAACTAAAGTATGTTAGGTCGATCAACTCTTATGCTTGATCGAGACCACCGACGCTCGATGGAGCTTTTTGATGCTTGAACCGAGTGATATAGGTCTACAAAATTTATTTTTTCCCTTATCAATTCGCTCGAATTGAGCACACAATCGTTTGGATTGAGTGACCAACGATATCATGCGTACATTTTCCTAGAGAGTTTTCTTGGTTTAAGTGATTATCTGCTTAGGTCGAGCATCTTCTAATCCTTTAGCTTCTTGTTCTTCGATCTCCTCTCTTTGTAGAGACTTCTTGTGGTCTTGCTTCTGTGCTCCTTGATATTCTTGTGGGATCGTTGTTCATTCTTTCATGTCCATATGAGTAAACACATTTTGAAACACCTTTTTTTTGCTCTCATTGTTGGTCCTTTTCCTCATCAGAACGTGTTATAAATTTGTGCACCGCCAAGTAAAATGAACTAGGTGTAATATATGCCGATGGTAAAATTTGTTTGGGAACACTATGTTATAGAAGGCACAATGTGGGATCCATAGGAAAACATTTAGGATTTAGTAGGCAGGATTCTCATCCACGATTTTGAGGATGAATAAAGCAACAACAGAAAACATGTGCATTGTTGAAATGGATTCATGTTAATTGCCTATAGAAATAAATGGGAGTTGGGATTACTAAGAGGATTAAAGAGGAAATTTATGGTTATAGTGGTCTCTTTGACCAAATGAGATAGCAAATAAACAAAGAAAAAATAGTAAGAATGAAAGGCTCTCGACGACGAGAGAGAACGTGAGCGAACGAAAGAAAGTAAGGCTATCACAAAAGTGTTGTACATGCCATCATTTTTTTATCACATAGGAAAACGTTGTTGCTATTAAAACCTTCATACCATTGAGTTCATCGGACACTAAAGGTGATAACCATTGCTGAAAAACTCTTTGGTTCGGTTGTATCATTTTTGTGTAATTTGTTTAGTCAAGCTATTTGATCAAAATGATGTGAGCATTGCAGTTGCTGTAGAGTTCAACGGGACTATTCTTATTTCGAATGGGTCTTATGAGTGTTTCGAGATTTTTCGGGAGACTAGGATATGGTAGACCTTGCGAATGCTTTACTTCTTGGGGATCATCGGGACCTCGTGAGCGATAATCATGACAAGGTGTTAACTTTTATTAATAATTTTTTTTTAATTATGATGTGTGTGGATATGTGGCCACACCTCCGGAGTAATGGTAGACATTTTCATTCCCCATGATGAACTCCAAATTGAGGGCATTACAGTAAAGAAATATATTTTCTCACACACGTACTTTTTTACAATTGATTTTTTAGATCTAACTTTTTATTAGTTGAAACATGAAATGTTCAAATGGATACATAAAAAAAATTGAACCAGACCTTCTAATGCAACTTTCTGAAAAAAGATGAATTGTTAAATGTTTCATAACATCAAGGAATGATGAAGGAAAATTTTCACTATATTAAACAATATAATAACTATGTTACCTTTCAATATTTCAAACATGTTTAACCTTAATTATCGTATATAATTGAACATACATGCTAATATTTCGTGCATATTTTTATCTATAAATTCTAAAAAAACTACAATAATTTGGTCATTTAGATGTCAACAAACCTTTCGTTATCAAACAAATAACCATGAGAATTTGTACTTCTTTCAACCATCAAAGTATCTTATTATTTCCATCATTTGACAATCCGAATATCGAAATTAGAGATTTTCCATTATATGTTAAGTGTAACTACTTTCACATGCAATATTTTTTCAAATAGATGTGCGATTTAGTATTACCTTTTATTTTTCTTTTTACATTTAGCACTATATTGATGATGTTATAAAAAATATATCTATGTGTAACACCATACCAATTTCCCAAAATGAACACTTCTAGGAACATTTAGAACAATAACTCGCCCTATAAAATATCTTCACGGTCACCATTTGAGGTGGAGGCTTATGCACTACAACATTCCTCTTTTTTTTTCTTCTTGCAACTTAACTTATCATCACCAGAAAGAAATATATGAAATTTATAACCTATTTTTTCTTACATGTTTCAGCTGAAAATAATTCTTTATATATACAATACGAACAAACCAATCGACCATATATTGTTCAACCACATAGCTTCATAAGTTTAAAAATGTTGATTGTGCACAAAATAACACCTAATAGCATAAAGGTTCGCCATGTAGATACATTGTAACTTAAATCTCGACCCACAAATCTTATAACTCATTAATAAACGGTTGAAGAAATATATCCAAACTTCTCCGGATGGTTAGATCAAAGAATTAATATTGTTAAGAACAAAAAATTCCTTTTTCATACACATATATGATAATAAATTGTATGGCGTCATAATAATCACTCATAATGAGTAATTTTTACCATACATTCAAAAAAGGATTAAATATATTTGTGCAAAAACGTAATTAATTGTTTCTATTATAAAAAAGTCAGGATATACCATATTAAAATTCCTTCATGTCTCACCATCCGACGTATGTCATATTTCTCTTTCACGACTCGAATGCTAACCATGCCATATAACATCAATTTGTTATCTTCTTAGATTAATATGATATTTATGTTATATATGTAATTGGTAATGATCACATGCGATGATATAGATCCAATTTTTTATTGTCAAATAAAGACGATAATTTCCACAAAATCAGCAATTATTCATCACTTTTTTTATATTGCAATAAACTCAAAGATCACCTCATCTATTTCGTTTCGTAATAAAACTCTAGAAGATTATTATCTTCAGGAAAATAATAATTCATTAATTGATATAAAAATCCATGCAACTTTCAAAAATATATTAATGAGATATAATGACAAAGATATGTTGAAAGATCTATTCTATAGCCGTCAAGAAGAGGGTATTTAGCACAATCCAACGTCTCAAAATATCTTTTTGTTTGCACATTTAGACTATCTTAAACATTTGCTTAATTGGACTCACGAAACACATTTTACATTATTTCGGCATAAGAGTCCATTTCAACACCTCCATTCATCCCAAAAACATCATTTTGTTCAATATCCTTATTATAATTACTACTACTTTGAGGTGCGAAATTTCCCCCATGAGATAGACATATAAAGTAATTAAGGGTGAAACCTCTTTTATCAATATTTTTCACATGGATCTCACATAGAAAATTTTCATTCTTGCATTTGAAGCATGGAATAACCAACTTACAAGTTTCTTTGTATATTTTTTTATTTGTCGTCAACGTCATAAATTGTGGAACACCTTTCATAAACGCTTTCGAGGCACCTTTAGTTTCTGGATTGTTTTATTTGTATATTTACGGTCTAGAAAATAAAACATTTGATTTTGAAGATGATGTAATAATAATAAGGAACATAAAGATGATACAAAGTAAAAAAAATTATGAGTATAAAGAACAATATTCGGTTGGCTATATAAAAATTTGAAAATTTAGATATCGACACAGACAAATTAGGGACCAACTCCAAGAACGATCCTAACCCATCTGTAATTATTGATGAAGCTTAAATCCGTCTATAAGTTACGAATGATAGTCAAGTCTGTTGATCGTTTGTTTGTAATTAATGATGGACTACGGTCAGACCGTCAATCCACAAATTTATGGACGTATAATAGACAAAATGGACGTTACGCCCCTAAAATGTCACTAATTCATCTGAAATGGTGATTTTTTTATTTATGATTGTTCCAACATTATTTCTTATATAATCGAATCTAATGAAAAATAAATTATATTACTACATTCCTTTTGTGCAAAAATTTTTAATCTAGTGAAGTCTAAGATGAAGTAAAAATATATGATATATATCAATGATCCTTTAAAGTTATATTGGTTCCAATTTAATAACTTCAAGTTTGAAAATAATTCTATCTTATTAGTAAACTTATCATGAAGTATATGTCATAATTCTCATTACTGGTAATACATTTTAAATTGAATAATTTGCAACATAGTTTTTGATCATTATTCAAGAAATTGATCTAGACGGCCAACTCCACCGGCTCAATGTCCGCCTAGGCCATGTAATATGTTTATTCAAAATGTCAAACCATAATAACATCGGGCATTGTTTTAGTTATAATGCAAAAAAAAAAAGTTCATCCACCCTTCATCTTTTTCACCCATCATCATCGTTAGGCTTCTCTCATTGGTCAAGAATCTCTTTGTCACCATCTCTCTCAATTCGTTTGTCGTCTTCCTTTTGGTTATATTTCATATGAAAGTTTACGATATAATTAGTTTAAACGTGTGATTTTTTAAAAGCTTTTATTATTTGGTGCCATGTTTCGTATACAATTTCATAATGGTATTGGCATCGTCGTCAGCATTAAATTCTACTAATACAATTGAAACATCAAGTTTACAGAGAAATTCTAATGTTGTTGGTTAGGATTTTAGTATGATAGTTAATATGAATAATCTAGATAAAATCCAAAACAAATTATGTGGATTTTTTTCACTGGAGTTTGAAGGCTAAAGAAATATATAATCAAAATATAATAAAATATTTCTACAGTGTTTAAAATAAATATGTGAACAACAGTAATAATGTAGAATAAAAATTTTAGAATCACAACAAAAGAAGAGACTATCCCTGAAAATCTTCATATTTTTTGGTGTGATTATTGACGAACAAAATAAAGAAATATAGCTAGATAGTTAAGAATCCAGACAAGATGGCCGCTCGTAGAGCGTCACTGGTATGATCAAGCAACATGTGATGACTCAATATATCAAAAGAATTGTTTGTTTATGGTTAAAAAGTTTGATGAATATGATTTTTGTTTTGAAAATAAAATAATTTAATGTAAGATTTGAATTTAATAAAAATTATTTTAATAAAAAAGAATATGAAAAAATAGAATTTGATAGTTAAAAAAATATATACATATATATATATATTATCTCCTTTAGATCGGTTCATAACATTTAATATCTATTTTATATATTTAGAATTAATAAATATTGTTTATTTGTATATTTATATGATATATTTTACTTTTTCAAATTCACCGTCGTCGTCTAGATTTTGTTTTTAGCCGTCATCTAGATTCCGTGTGGATGCTAGATCATTATCTCACTAAAGTTTATGATTTTCTTAAACATTGATTTTTATATACTATATATTGGAAGAAAATTTTTATTTGGCTAAGTACAATAAATTGGATATAAAAAAAACATAAAAGTTTATAACATTTCAATCAGTTTTTGTGTCTTCAATCATTTATTGCGTTTAAAATTAGTTTTTCAAGATCTTATGAAATTAACTATTAATGGGCCTTCAATTATATTTTTATTATACAGAATTTGATATAATCTATATATATAAAAGAGAGTTTTTTCCTCCCCTCTCATGCTGCCACATCAGCGGAGGGAAGGAAAAAACCCAAAATACCGTTTACGTTTTCGCCCAAAAAAATTAAAGAAGCTCAGGTTCATCGTATCGCCAAAAGAAAAACACACGATTCTGAACCCATTTATCCTGTTTAATCGACGCTTCCTCTCCTGAAACCTTCCTCTCTCACTCAACGATCTTGGGGGTGCTCGGGCGGGTACGGGTAAAGTGAGGAGGCAGCATGCGTTCCGGAGATGTCGCGCGGGGGTGCTCGACCGGCGGCGTCCGTGCCCTCGCCTCACAACACCCTCTCGAACAACCCCCCTTTATCCAGCGACCGAGAGGAGGCCCTTTCTTCAGGCATCGCCGCATCGTCTTCCTGCCTACCTGTGATTTCAGGCGAGCAGAGCAAGTGATGGTAATTCCGTCTTCATCCTTTCCAATTTTGTTAATCTTCCACTTCTGTGAACCTTTCAATTCCATCGGAATCGACAATACTGGATTACCACCGCGCAGGCACGGGTAAAGTGAGGAGGCAGCGTGCGATTAGGAGATTTCGAACCCTAAATTCACGATTATCACACGGTAAGTTCCTTGAATCCCCTACTCTCTTTCGTTCTGTTTGTTTCCCGGGAGAAAGGGGAAAAACGAATTCAACGCTTAAATCCAGAGATCTTACATGTGTTTGGGGATACCGTCGCCGGTGGATCAGCTGTCGAGGATCGACAACCAGCTCGCGCAGTCACAGCCCGTCATTGCTAAGAACTCGGTCTTGGGAACTACTGAGGGAGTCGGTCGGCGATATCGAGGGCTGTGTGGGAATGATGGATCGCACTCAGGAACCGACGCTATCGCCGACACATTTCTTTTCGTTCTCCAATGGCGAGAGGATTCAACAACCCGGTTATGCGGTGGTCTCCTGATTGCCATGAGTTCCCAAGAATGACTTTCGTCCCCAAGAAACGATCCTCACGCAGTTCGAGCTCTGATTCGGGTTGTGTGGATCTTTTGGGTCAGAGTCGTTCCCCTTCGTTTCTGTATTTCCACGACTGGAAGTTTGCATAGTGTTAGTTTCTCCAATTCCGTTACATAAATTTCTCATTCGGTGTTACTTTTATCCTGTTCCATTGCAAGAAAACTCTTGCATGAAATGTTGCGTATGACCGACCATGCCCATCTCAAAGTCTGAAACCTAAATCTAAATTCCTTTGCAATCTGTTTTTTGTTCTCATTTTGGTCCCTTGGGGGTTTGTGATGAACCAGGGATGCTAAAGATAGCAGATCACTTGACCTAAGATTGAAAAGTTCGGTTCAGGACTATGGAACAACAAGTGGCAGTACCATCAAAGTCGACTCATCTTCGCCTGCAACCCCTTTGACGCCTATTCGAACTTGTTGATGAGATTTCTCAATTTCTAGATTCATCCCACATGTCTTACAGGTAACCAAGTTTTATTTAAGGTTAAGGCGTTCTTTTTATCAGTCGCATGATCTGTTTCCCATCTGGTTTTAGCAGGATGAACAACAAGAAGACATTGAGGACTATATGCAGAGAAGAACTCGAATAAACTCTGCATTCTTTTCGACCACTGCGTCGTTTGTGACGGGACAATGACCTTCTCGAGATCATCGATGGCAATATGGTAAGTGTCACTCTACATTTGAACTACATAAGATTCATGTTCAGCTTCATTATATATGTGGAATTGGAATATACTCTGCATTTGTAATTACTAAATTATTTATTATGAACTTTCTTGGCTAAAAGGCTTTGCAGCAGAAACTGAGATAAATTATTGTTCAACTTATGATAAATACCATGCTTTTGACGTTTGCAACATCTGTAGTTGCGGCAACATCTCCTCCCGGTGGCTGGTCATGGTTTATCCATATGTTCTAATATTTTCATTATAAGTTCCAAGCTAATGTTTTTTCCTTCATATCAGCATTAATCGCTTTGTCGTAAGCAGGATATCTACCTTGGAGGTTCAATCTCAGCAAGCTCCAGTAACATCCCATTCTTCCTCCAGAAAAAATCTTTCCTGCAATTTCAGAATCTTAGTAAGGTCAAGCTCATTTAGATATATCTGGGTAAGTAGAGTTCCTTGATCATTCAACAATCTGAGACTGCACTGACATAATTCACCTTGCATCACGAGAAACGGAACCAGCCTTTATTTGTTCTGTTTCTTTGTCTGTGTTTGAATTATGTATAGGCATGAATCCTACCCAATCTTTCACGTTGGTCCCTGCACAAACACGCTCATCTTACTTTTTTCCAGTCACTTCGCGGCATAACCTTTTGGATATTTTTAGAGTTCGTATTGGATGCACGCTCTTTCTTCCTTTCATGCTTTTGCAGCTCAAAAGCTCAGGAGCTTCCATCAACAAGGTCTACAAGATTCAGTGGTTAGGGAGCTCCACCTATGTCGATGCAGGCGGGTTATGGATCTCATCTGTGATCAGACCAGAACAAATGAATCTATGGAGGAGGACAGAGGCAGGTTCTGCTACGATTTAAAATGCCAAATGATGCTTCTGTTATACTTCTAGCTTCATGTGCTACCTGAAGGTGATTTTTCTCTTCTACACTTCGTTATTTCTCGATTGGATTTGTGCTTGGGTTGTAGCAGTTGTGTATTGCATCTGTTAAGATGGTTATGTTTTTTATTGATGGTTATTTCAAATTTAAGGAAATTTGAATTGGGTTTCATTTAAAATCTTTGCTGCTAGAAATACCTTAGAAATATGCCTGATGGCAAATTTAAGGATGTTATCATGGTAACGATCACTAATTAGCAACAGTCTCTCCGCTGCTCTCCTCGATGATGCTTCCGGTAAAACCCTACAGCGATGTTTTCCCGTTTTGGTTGTTCATATGGCATGTGGGACCTGGAAAAAGTTTTTGTATTTGGATTTATATCTTTTGGGTGTGCTTAAGGTATGATTGATTCCATAGAAACATGATGGATTCTGACCTCTTGGTTTGTGATTTTATTAATTTTTTTTAACTTTCATAGACATGTAGATTAAGCTCAGAAATCGAATTCGGAGAATGTGTTGAAAGAAAAAGAACCGCACTACGATGCAATGTTGAGCAAAATGGTGGGAAGAATGAGGGCTAAATCTGGGGGGAAAGTAGAGATGGGAGAGGTTAGTGGATTTTCACTTTGAATTTTGTTCATTGTTCTGTTTATATCTCCATAGATATCAATCTCACCGGTAAACGTATGTATCTTTAGATTTGGTTGCATTGATAATTACCTCTGACTTGAAAATGGTGTAATTGTTACTGATAATTACATCAGATTTTGGTCATACTTTCCTTATTGAAAATGGTGTAATTATTACTGAGAATTGCATTGGAATCTTGTCTGTGTTTCGGTCATATCTTCCTGGATTTTCGACCTTAAAGAAGAGTTATTGAACAGATTAGTCGATGGATCAAAAGGAAAATGTACTTCCTGTTTGGTTCTTATTTTGTGTTAGGCTTGTGTAGTTGAGAGATCATGATGGAGAATGTATCATCAATACTAATAAACGAATGAGTCTGGATTCGATAGGAAAAAGATGGTAACGAGGGATCGGTTTGGCCATGTTGTTTACTGATTCATAACACTCGATTTCTGTTACAAATGTGTGTAAGTTACACATGCTGGACATTTTTCAGGTTTCGGTCTGCGTTCTTCGGATTTCGTTTCCATTCAGGTTGTACGGGTTTTGGACAATTGGACTCGAATTGGGCTAGATTGTATTTGGTACGGGTAGTTGGATTTTGGAGACAGGCACAAGTTGGGGTTCTTCGGACCAAACAGAATCGAATTCTACTTGGGTAGTTTGGATTGAGTTGTACAGTTAGTTTGGGTAATTCAGGTAGTTCGAATAATTTGGTGATGTGCATTGTTAGCCTTTAGTCGCATCCTTAACACTTTCCATATCTATAATTATCTGCAAGTTGTTTGCGAATCAGTTGGATTTTTGCCATTGATTATGTTCATGTACTTATATATTGCTCACATATGTGTTCGATACGTTTTAATTTAGCTGCAATTTTTACTCGATTTGATTATCGAATTCAATTTTGCCCCTCAATTTATGCTGTTGAAACAATGGATGATTGATGTTGTCAGGGTGTCGAGCTTTAGAATTTAGGCAACACTTGCTTTATGAATGCTAACCTGCAATGCATCATCCATACTGTACCCCTCATTGGGAGCCTCTGGTCATACAAGCAATCAAAGCCCTGTAATTGTATGGTTCATTACTACTGCTTTATGATGGCTTTCTCCTATACAATTCTATTTATGATCTCACATAGTCTAAGCATGGGATTACTGAATGCCTTATAAGATCATAGGCACTCTCTCCTACTTGCTCGGATTTGAGCCGAAATCCTATTTATTTCTTAGATTTGGAACTGAAAAGAGAGAAATACATTCTCTGGCGATGGTACTGTGTCTTTCTGGAAATTAATTATGAGTTTGGATGATTGTTGCTTCTTTGGTTTGTTCATGCGATTTCTGGGTATCTGAAAATTGGCCTCCAATGTAATAAAAACCAGATGATCTAATTCTTTTTTATTTCAGATTCTTAATTTTATAGAAAAAGTAAACTTTAAATTGATTTCTCATTAGGTCCGGAAAGCTATTACCGACGGGAAAGATCTATTGTTTAATTTTATTTCAGGTAGTCACCCATTAAATTTTATTTCAGGAAAGATCTATACAATATTCATGATTGCTTATGGATCAAGAGCTGAAGAAAAATCATGTGTCCGGAAAACTATTACCCATAATACCTAGAATGGAAGACTGAAGGTACCGTGTGCTCTACATATCCAATTGTTCCTTGAACTATTGTAGGCAAGTGAGTTTGATCTATGGGAACATATTTCGAATTTCCAAAATCCGACACTTTTGCATAATACTTTGCATCCAGCAAGATAGCTTGTAGATTTGATATCTCTGTGATAAATTGGGATAGAGGCAGTTGCATGCAGGTAGGCAAAGGGCATGAGTGGCTTTGGAGGCAATGTGCAGACAAATATCCCAACTCATTGGGAACGCCTCTGATGGATTGTGAAGATGCTGAAAGAGGCTGCAGTTGGGAATGAACTCAGACCAAAGCAGGTACTCCTATCTCAAGACAACATCCTTTGGCTACTGCGAAGATCTCATGTTGATTACATTCTTCGTTTATTCGAACATCCAGAATCTTAATAGGTCTTCCGTGTTGGATGGATTCAAGGAAATATGTAGCTAACAATCTTCCTTCTTATGGTCTTTGCAGCGACATGGGCTTTTCTCCAGTTAAGCGCTCAATGAGCGACCCCTAAACTGTAGACGTCCCTCTTCTCTGTGAAGTGGCTTGCTTGAAGGTACTGTGTGCTCTACATATCCAATTGTTCCTTGAACTATTGTAGGCAAGTGAGTCAGATCTATAGGAACAGATTTCTAAATTCCAAAATCCGACACTTTTACATAATACTTTGTATCCAACAAGATGTTTGTAGCTTTGCTATCTCTGTGGTAAATTGGGATAGAGTCAGCTGAATGCAGATAGGCAAAGGGCATGAGTGGCTTTGGAGGCAATGCGCAGACAGACATCCCAAGTCATTGGGAACGCCTTTGATGGATTGTGAGGATGATGAAAGAGGCTGCGGTTGGGAATGAACTCATAGACCAAAACAGGTACTTTTGTCTCAAGATCTCAAGACAACATCCTTTGACTGAGTGTAGAAATGCACTTGTACTTTACGTCGCTTCTATAAATTAAATTTGCATATATCTCTTTTTATCGTATTGTTATCTTATTTCCATTTCCATGTTAGTTATGTATTTAACTGCATTGAATTTGTATTTCCACATTACTTTTATTTCGAAATAAAAATGCTTAAAATGAATTTTTTTGTACATTAGTGTTATGTTCGTATATAATATATAATATAAGATTTCAAAAGATAAATTAATGGTACATCGATGCGAGGAAATTATTAGAAAACAAATACCAAATAATCAATATTATACTAATTTATAATTATATTTTGTATTATAATATTCATTATAACTTATAAAGTTCTATAAATTGTAAATTATTAAATTATTGATGGTAATACATTATCAAATATAAATCACCATTAGCTAAAAACTAACATATTTTTAGTATTGATTGAGTAGGATTTTAGAAATCGTCCAGTTTTTTAGTTTAAAAATATTATATTATATATAAGATACGTTAAATTTTAAAATATAATGTTGAGAATATACATGAAAGGATAGTATGACAAAAAGATATTTTACGAAATATAACAATATTTGAGGAAGCGTTCTCACGCATATGCTTCAATCCAATTTCTTTTTTCAGTTTTAGGTATCATTTAATTGAATTCTCTAAATTTACAGATAATTATTTTCTCAACTGAATTTTTTAGGTCCATGCAAATTCTTACTCCGCTAGGTCACATCTAAAAGTTTAACCACTTCTTCCGCAATAATTTGTTTACTTTGCTTTTGAACCACTTAAAATACGAAAAACATGTCTTAAAAATATCAATATGAGATTGACTTGCTATGTATTTTTTTTTTTGAAATAATGCTCAAATGATAGTCAAAAAAATAGTCATGATCGTAACAAGCGTTATTCCCATCATGATCGATGTTATTACAAAACTAAATTAACACACACACATATATATATATATATATATATATATTAATCAATATTTGTCTATTTTATGTCGTTACGTAATTCTCCTTTGTTAATGTATCAATTAGGTTTGTTAACACTTCAACCGTTTTGCTCTACAAACATCTACAGCAATCAAAATTTAAAGACAGTCAAGCAATTCAAACAAAAGTACTCAAATTTTCATACCTCAATAATTTTTTTTAACATATAAAGATAGGAAAAACAATCATGTGAAAAGCTCATATCCAAATCATGAGATCATTTTTTCCGACAAATTATGTTTTAAAATTTCAAAAATATTATGAAAAAATTGCATCATTAGTTTACATTACATCTTATAAATCTATTGTTTATTTTTTTTACTTTGAAAATTGAATTTCATGCATTTATATTAGCCGATACATATATAAAATGTCATTACAACGTTTGAATTAATTAAATTACATATAATATTTAAAAAAAATGTAATTTAACTATTGCAAAACCGTGCAACGCACGGTTATCATCTAGTATCAATAATATTTGATTTTGAGAATTGTGTATATTTATGACGTTTAAGTCAACCTCTAAACGTATGAATTATAATGATGCTTATCAAGAAATAATATATAAAATATATAAATAATTTAGAAAACGATTAGTAATGATTTTTTTGGATCATACAACTATGTTTAGAATTTTAATTTTATCGGTGAAAGAATTAAAACAATTTTATCATTTTTATGATATTTATGACATTATTTCCATCTTCGGAATTACCAAGAAATTTATCACATTTAATTGTGAAATCTTTACAATCATTTCAAATATTTAATTTTATCCGAAGAAAATTTTCACCACAAAAAATTATAATTTTTTTAAAATCTAAAATCAAAATCACAAATTAGCAAAATAGAAAACTGAAAAAATGAGAGACGCATAGAGATGAAGGGGGAAAAATACATTTTTCTAATAAAAAAACAGTGGCAAAGAATCCTCCTGGCATGTACAACCAAAATAGCGTTTTGTGGATACAGAGAAGGAGGGCTAGAACGGTAATTCAATACACGGTGGGACGAACTCAAGTTTAAAACGAACCCCAAATCCTCCATCACCATTTGTGCATTCGAAAGCAGAGCCATTCGCACGCACGACATCCCTGTCTTCTTCTGATTCGTCTCTCTCCACCGTCCTTGTTCTTCTTCGTCGCCGTTTTAGGTGCGCGAGTGTAATGTGTTTTTATTCCTCGATCTGTTCGAAAGCAGCTTAGATCTGCGTTTTTATCACTGTACATGTGTAATGTGTTTCATTTTCTGATTTGCTTTTCTATTCTTTTCAAGATTTTTTGAAATGTGTGTAATATGAGGTTTATGTGAGAATTTTTGTCTCCGTATCTCTGTTTGGCTGATTCAACGCGCATCTGAATCATATGCGATTTTTTCAGTAATTTTTGTGGAACTTATTTTGCAGACTTTGGCAAATGGACTTTTGAAATATTTTTGTGGTATCTCGTATGTACGATGAAATATTTTCCTGGAGAACTGCATTATTAGGTGTACTGTTATATGATAATCTAATTTTGTTTCGCGTGAATGAACAAATTAAAGCGAAGTTAGATAGTGTTCTAATCAGAATTTGATTTGGCTGTTGATTATGAGCTTGCAACGGCATGCTTTTGTGATTTGAATTTCAAAAGGTCCTGCTCTAGGATATCGAATTACTTAATTGAATGGTATTGACATTGTTTGATGTAAACCTTCTGTGTCTCAGTACGAGACAATAGGAGATGGCCGACGCGGAGGACATCCAACCCCTCGTTTGTGACAATGGAACTGGAATGGTGAAGGTAAGCGTTTAGGTTTTATTTTTGCATCCTCTCCCTACCTATGAAGTTTTGTGGCACGTCAAACTGTTTTGGGTTGCCTCTTCGCATGAATCTCATTTTTTTCTCATCCGTTTGTGTTATATTTTGATTTTACTCTTAGGCTGGGTTTGCTGGCGATGATGCTCCTCGAGCTGTATTCCCTAGCATTGTTGGCCGTCCACGTCACACCGGTGTCATGGTTGGAATGGGTCAGAAAGACGCATATGTTGGTGATGAGGCACAATCCAAGAGAGGTATTTTGACATTGAAATACCCAATTGAGCACGGTATTGTGAACAACTGGGATGATATGGAGAAGATTTGGCATCACACCTTCTACAATGAGCTCCGTGTAGCCCCAGAAGAGCATCCCGTTCTGCTTACCGAGGCTCCTCTGAACCCCAAGGCCAATCGTGAGAAGATGACCCAAATCATGTTCGAGACTTTCAATGCACCAGCGATGTATGTAGCTATTCAGGCTGTGCTTTCTTTATATGCCAGTGGTCGGACTACTGGTGAGTGCGATGGTTTAGCGGTTGGTTCTTAAATTCGTGAACTTTCATTACAACCTTCGGGGTTGTGTTCGTAACTGGTCCTGATACATTACTCTAACATGTATTTTGCATGATTATTTGTGAAGGTATTGTTTTGGACTCTGGTGACGGTGTTAGCCACACTGTACCAATCTACGAGGGTTATGCCCTTCCACATGCCATTCTCCGTCTAGATCTTGCTGGGCGTGACCTGACCGATCACCTGATGAAGATTCTCACGGAGCGTGGTTACTCTTTCACAACCACGGCCGAGCGCGAAATTGTGAGAGACGTCAAGGAGAAACTGGCATACATCGCCCTCGACTACGAACAAGAGCTAGAAACTTCAAAGACGAGCTCAGCAGTAGAGAAGACCTACGAGTTGCCGGATGGGCAAGTGATCACAATAGGAGCTGAGCGCTTCAGATGCCCAGAGGTCCTTTTCCAGCCTTCCTTGATAGGTATGGAGTCCGCGGGTATCCACGAGACAACATACAACTCGATCATGAAATGTGATGTGGACATTAGAAAAGACCTCTACGGGAACATCGTTCTCAGTGGTGGTACGACCATGTTCCCTGGCATTGCGGACAGGATGAGCAAGGAAATCTCAGCGCTTGCCCCGAGCAGCATGAAGATCAAGGTTGTTGCCCCACCTGAGCGGAAGTACAGTGTCTGGATTGGTGGCTCCATCTTGGCTTCCCTCAGCACATTCCAACAGGTCTATCCATTTATAGACTCAAAACTGCATTCTCACCTATCAAATATTGTATCGTTTAATCGTAGATTCTTCCGTACTAAATGGAAAAGCTTGGATTTTGGTTGCAGATGTGGATTGCGAAAGCGGAGTATGACGAATCCGGACCATCCATCGTTCACAGAAAGTGTTTCTAAGGAAGGGTCTCCTGGTCAGGTCGGTCCAAGAAGATTTTCTAATGATATGACGAGCGGTGCCATTGAATCTAATCATGCTTCGCTTCTTCCTCTCTTGTTATCATGCTACTACTGTCCGACATACATCCACGTTGAATATGAATGAATGAGAGCGGATACATCGAATCTAATCGTGCGTGTATCGGTGTTCGTTTTTAGCAATTGGGTTTCATCAACAGAACCAAAATAAAATTATTTCACCAATAATGAAAATTATTTATTCAATAATTATTATTTTTAAAATTAAAAAATCCAATAATAGTTTCCAAATTATCATTAATTATAAAATACATAAATTATCATTTGACATTTATTTATAAAATTACCTAACATTTATGATAATATATTATATCATAAAGTTACGTCCAAAATTATAAATATATTCTAATTTCGTAATAAATGTTCCAGCCTATATGCCAGAATTCATATAATTTCGTAATAAATGTTCCAGCCAAAATTATGATTATATGATTTCCAGCCTATTTCCTCCGAATTCTATGATTCCAGCCTATTCCCCCGAACTATATGAATTCTGGTATATTCCCCCAACTATATAAACTATAGTCTATTTCCCTCCATAACTATGTAACAACTAGTCTGTTCCCCCACGAACTATATAAACTCTAGTCTATTCCCCCTCTCCATCGAACTATATGATTTTTCTAAAAGTAACATATTTTTTTTAATTTCAAAGTATTATTAAATTTTTTATATTAAAAAATATTAAAATATAAAATACTTTAAGTTCTAACGATTAAAAAAAAAAGGCTAAAACTCCTATTTCCACCCAAAGTTTGGGTACTTTGCTTATTCCCCCTCATGTACCACACTCATCCTATTCCCCCCTCATGTATCACCCCTAATCCTATTCCCTCCTCAAGTTTTCTAATTCAGTCTATTCCCCCATACTGTTTAAAATTCTGTTAAATAACCAGAATTTTTATCCAAACCCTAAAAAACCATCAATTTGACCCGATTTCATACCCAATTTTGACCCGACCCGACCAGACCAAAATTAAAATTGAATTAAATCCGGTTTACCCAATATGAACCCGGTCCGGTTTAATATAATTTTGACCGGTTTACTGAATTTTGACCCAACCCAATTTATTATAATTTTGACCCG